>VZRR01003138.1:0-33521 GCA_013398015.1 Oreocharis arfaki
GGAAGGAAGGAAGGAAGGAATTGACCTGAGAAGGCTTGTGGTTGAATTTGGCTGTTAAGAGCACTAATATTTTGTTTTTTAAAGACTATTCTCCAATTAAATAAGTCTGGGAAAATGTAGCTAATAAATTGTATCAATTAGTTCAGCACAGACTCAGTTGTTAATTAGGGACTTGGTAACTATACAAAATTAAACTATGCAGCACACAGAGGGGGAAAGAGAACAGGTCTTTGCCTACAAATACAGTCAGCAAGAAAGAGAAAGGGACAATATTGCCTACGGATCCAAAATGTTCCTGGTAAGTAGGAAAATGTGTCAAGTCCGTTAAACAACATTGGCCAGGTCCCATCTGTATTTACAGTGTGTGTCCAGAGATGGTCAATGTTAAAGACTTTAATAACCTAATTTGGCTTCAGACAAAGCCCAGAATTCACCAATTGTAGTGCTTGGAGTACTCAGAGAGCACAGGCACCAGCAAAGGAGAAGAGCACAAAGCACTTTGCTTGCTCTTGCTGTTCTGTGGCATTGCTCTTTCCATAAATGACTTCAAGCCAGACAGTGTCAAGAAATGTACATTCTCATACTAATTTCACACACACTGTTGTGTGGTTTCATGGATTCCCTGGGAGTGATGCATTTGTGTCAAACCTGAAAGAGCCTTTTGCCCTCTGCTTAGAAGTGTTCTGCCTGCACAGAACAATTTATGCTGCTTTTTCTCCCCTTCCAAACTTTCGGACATCTGGGTCTTAAAACTAAGTTCTTAATCCAGAGATCTATTAAAGCAGTTTTGTTCTCAGTCATGTGCAGGGAGCATACTGCATTACCTGGAGGATTTCTGCCAGGATGCTATGAATCATCACTCCAGATCCTTAAGCAAAATCTAATTCGTAAAGTATGGATGTTGCAGTGTTTCCCCTTAAAGCATTTTGGATTGGGTTTTTTACTGCATTTTGTCTTGTCTCTATGAGTGATTGGGAGGTCTGTATACATGCTGCAGGCTGTTGCTGATTCACCTCCAACTGTGGCATTTCCCATACTGGCAGCTATTACATTGCTACGGAAGGACTTTATAAGCTAGGATTCAGATGGAATTTTTGTACAGAGGCATCTATTATTCCAGCAGTTTTAATCAAGCCTTGTTCAAAATGCATGAGCACTCTCTAAATACATTATTGTGTGTGCAGATGTTGCAGAAGCTGTATACCTCTAGAAAGGGACAAAACAGAAAGGATTTCTGTTGAAGTAATTAAGTTTGCAATGAGGTGACTAGCTATAATAATATCCTTGTAAAAACACATGGAAAGTGAGCCTTCTGTGTGACTGGTAAAATATTTCAGACTTTAAAACTGTGTCTTTCTCAATCTATACTGCAAAGGCAGATATCTATGGGGAGGGTCATATTTTAAAAGGGAGATTGTTCCCTGAACCCATGTACTCTGTCTTATTCTTATCACTGCCTAAAGGAAGTTACAACAATTACTTAGCTGGGAAAGAAATATTAAAAGAAATATTACCTTTAATAATATTCAGTGGGAAAAAACAGAGATGGCTCTTATCATCTATGTAGCATCTTTCCTTTCACCCCCTGAAATCAGCAGCACAATAAGGGGCTCTGTCAATCAGGTGTCTGGAACTGTTGCTACAGTTCTGTGTCATCTCTGACCCAACCAGTTCAGTAAAGCTTGTAAGAATTCATAAACTGTTAATAACGCAATCTGACCAAAAATATTTTCTGAAATTTTGCAGTTGGACAAAGTGATATAGTCAGATGTTCTGAAAGAAATAAATATGTTTTTAGTCATTTGCACTTGGACACTCTCAATGTAGTTCTGAGCCAACAGTGGAACAATTCCATATGCTGATCCATCCTTACTCTGGCAACAGTTCTGTTGCTGTTGACATATATATTCATATGCCTAAGTAACTTTCAGAAGAGCAAATTTTTCATATTTGGAGATTGATTCACAGTTTTAGATCTTTATTATGCATAGGGGAAACTAAGTGCAGTAACAAAGTAAGACTCTATTGAGCTTCAGAACCCATCTGAGAAGACCTGTGTGCCAAGCCAAGGGAATATATCATTACACCATTAAAACAGCACTTTATCTAAGAACTATTCTTAGATTTGCAAATATCATTCCTAAGTCATAAGTCAGGGGTCCAGCTCTTTTTCTGAAAAAATACTACTTTACATATCTTAGATGAGAGGAAATAATGACTAATAAACTGGAAAATAATAAAAAAAATAACCCTTTAGGACTTAAAACTTACACTTTATATTGAAAAGGTATCCTAATTTTTAAGTGAAATTTAAAAACAAAAATTTGTACACAAATACTTGGCAGTGACTTACTAATGTAAGGAAAGCATAGTAGCTCCTCTTAAAAAACATTTACAAATACTGTGAGGTTATTTGTAAAATAAACTAGAGTTGCCTTAGAACACTTCTAATATATTGTTTCCCTGCAATTAATCTATTGTAAAAATCAGATCTTAGTTTTGCTGAACTCTTGGCATCTAACTATCTCAAACTTTGGCACATAGGAAAGAAGTAAGCTGTTTCGATGGCTATTTCAGTACAAGAAACTAATTTAAATGGAAACCATTTTATATAGCTCAAAACCATTCCTACTGCAAACCAAGTGAATTAGTTAATTATTAGTGTTCTCACAGAGCCTAGAGATACAGAAAATCAAGGACCATTATGCTTGGGAGTACATGAACACAGGAGACAGCCTCTGCCCTGAAGAGTTTTTCATCTAAATAGACAACTCAAACTGGAAAAGAAAATCATTGCAGGAAATGAAGCACAGAGATTGCATCACTTGCTCTTTGCATCTAAGGTTTTTGAGGTGTTGTGCACTGCACCTACCTATATTATTTTTATACAAATATTTATATACATATAAAATATCCATTTGATGCAGCATGATGTAGTCCATGATATATTCTAATCCAAATACATTTTAATAACCTTAATAGTCTGTCAGAAACTTTCAGGCAGCCCATGATGGAGTTACCTCAAGACTATATAGGGTAAACCATCATTATTATGGTCATCACTTTCTTAAGTAACAGATTTTCCTTCATTAAAATTTTCCTTTGGACCTTGTAATGAGAAGACTCTTTTTGCAGTTGTGTTTATAGGGTCATAGGTGTAATTTTTAATAATAAAATTCATAACCACATAAGAATATGATTTATTGAGAAAAAAAGGAAATACAAAGATATGACTTCTCTGTTGAAATCCATTACTTTTTTTTCTACCTGGGAATTGTGCAGATGTACAGAAAAAATTAAGTAGGCTGCAGGCTTAATATGCATGTTTTTTCTATATTGATTGGGAACTGATATATGTCTAAATTGGCTCATTCTGCCACCAAATCTTTTCTCAGGATCTCATTATGGGAGGTCAAGATACTTTAATGGCTTGGCAGGTCACTTCAATATTGCCTAGGAACAAGTAATCCTGACCTACTTGTGTTTAAAATGGGCAAACAAAGAAACATCCTAATCATCTGTAAATATGTGATCATCGCTTGCAAATGGAAAACTTCCTAAATCTTGAGATAATTTAACCAAGAAGAAGATAAAAAAATTGTGAATTTCCAGGGTTTTAGGAAGAGTTTAGGAAGAGTGCATGTCTTCACAGCATTAAAATTCCATAATCGGGAGAGAGGATGACATTAGATAAAATTTTGTTAAGAAAAAGCAACAATAAGAAATCGTAGTATCTCATGAAAGAAAGAGGAAGAGATGTGTTCAACAAAGTCTATAAATTAAAAGATAAGGATTTTAATATTTTGATAAGGGAAGATAAGTGTCACGTGAAAAGGGGAGACCCTGACTCTTAGTGTGGGGAGATGTCCTGGATCTGTAGTGTTTGATTTGTCTGTCGGCACACTGGGAAAGCCAAGACCCTTGTGCTCGACCAGTCAGCCAGTGTCCCATCAGGTACAGTCCTGCTGAACGGGAGGGCAGCTCGAATGACTTTTGAGATTCTTTAGAGTGTCTTTCCACTTTATGATCCCTCAATGGGTCCTGCTCTTCATTTGTGCATGTTCCCTGCTGCCAGCAACTGCCAGCACCTGTGAAGGACTCACACCAACAGGTTATGGAATAACACTCTTTATTAATATAAAATTGTGACAGGCTGAGTCTCAAGGACAGTTGTTGATAGTATCTGACTGCAAAAACATATTCAAAGCAACACATAGACAGGCTGTAATCCCCAATAAAAGCATTTGGCACACACAGAGTGTGGTTCTTACCCAGTAGGTGTCCCCAAGGGGAAGAAGACAGATTCAGCCCCTTGACTGATTCCAGCAGTAAAAATGGAGTCTTCCCTAAATTCTCCCCATTCTCTACTTACTTTTATACTATTTCTTTGTGTTTAGCTGGAGCTTGTGTGATTCTAGTCATGCACACCTTTGTTAAAGATTGGTGTAAAATTCTTTTGCTTTGTTTTGAAAGATACAGTCAATAAAATTTAGAGTACATGCCCAGTGAATGGTGGCTGTGTGTCAGACGGGGTACCTTTGGGATGAAAATGTGAGTTAATATTACAATTAGGTTATAATGAACCAAGTTCATCTGAGGAGAGTGATTTCACCACAGCTGTTGGCTCAGCAGCAGGACACCTCCTCCTCTCTCCCCTGGCTCACAGGTGCTGTGAGGTTTTCCAGCTGCGAAGTACCATTGAATCCTCCCCGCGAGGATTTCAGCAGAGCCTGGTCATGGCATCTCCACTCCGCCCCACCCTCAGTTCCATCCCCCTTAGCAGCTGCTATGGCTGCAGGTTGTGGGCGTGGGGAATCACGANTTAGAGTACATGCCCAGTGAATGGTGGCTGTGTGTCAGACGGGGTACCTTTGGGATGAAAATGTGAGTTAATATTACAATTAGGTTATAATGAACCAAGTTCATCTGAGGAGAGTGATTTCACCACAGCTGTTGGCTCAGCAGCAGGACATCTCCTCCTCTCTCCCCTGGCTCACAGGTGCTGTGAGGTTTTCCAGCTGCGAAGTACCATTGAATCCTCCCCGCGAGGATTTCAGCAGAGCCTGGTCATGGCATCTCCACTCCGCCCCACCCTCAGTTCCATCCCCCTTAGCAGCTGCTATGGCTGCAGGTTGTGGGCGTGGGGAATCACGATGAAATGGGTTCCAGCATGCAAACCGCATTCCATCAGGGAGCAGCAAATGTAATTTACCCTATAAATTCCACACCATTATAACGTCTGTTAGGATGTGAACACAATTTCTCTTGTTTTACCCCCAGCCATCTTTCCAAAATAAGCAAACAAACAAAGAAATCCATGGCTAATAGAGGTAATGACAAGAAGAGGAATTGCTAATATTTTTTTATTAAATTTTAAAAATGAAAAATAGTTTCAGTTCATTAGTAGATGGACATAGATTGCTTAAAATAAAGTAGAAAAGCCGCAGGTGTTCAATAATTCTTTTTTCAGTATTTAAGAAATAACAGGATGATTGATTACTACACACAAGCATGACGAAGCACTTTCCAGACCATTAGTACCTGTGAAAGATATTAAGCAACATCTCCTAGGCATAAACTTTTCTTATAACTGCAGGTTTGACTAAATTACAAACAGGATAACTAAATGAGCTAAATGTGGAGTTTTCTGGCCCACTAATGTTCGTTTTTATTAAATCTTAAAACACTTAGAAATTACAGAGTTCGGAATACTGTTAACATTCAAAGAAGACAAGTAGATAGCTCACTGACCCAAGCTTCATTTGCTGTGGTAAGTTATTTGAGGGAAAAAAAATGTATAAAGGATCCTGAGGAGTTTTAAACACACATCTTCAATTTTGGCTGTGGGGTCCATCTGAACTATCTCTGCTAGTTCCATGCAGATGAAGTGTTTATTTTCTTTGTGACCATTGCAGAACAATTTTGGCTCCTCTAATAGTTTCAAAGGACGTTTAACAATATTTTGACTTATAAAATGTTGTATTAGTTTTCAATATGATCAGACCTTTTAAGAGTAAAGGTTTTTCTTTAAGTCTCTTGGAAGCCTTGAATACCTGTGCATTTTGGATGTGCAACAGAAACTTTTTTAGGGCATCTTTTAAAAACATGCCAAGATTAAAATCTTGCAAAATCTGGTCCAAGTAAATTTCAGATGTTAATGTTTATTTTTAGCAGGCTACATTTATTATCTGAAACTTAAAATGATGTAAAAATAGCTCACCTTAGCAATTCTAATAACGAAAAATAGAAGTAAACTTGTCTGTACTGAGTTTCACATCTATGGGACTAATTGCATTTTTGTGGTCAGTTTTCTCAGTATTTTTTCATAGAGAAATTAATTAATTCTGGAATAGTCAACATATTGTTCCTTCATTAATCCTTATTTAGAAAACTACTTGTATTCAAAGGTATTATTACTATCCTGATAAAGGCTCTTCAGAACCTGTCTATCTTTTGCTATCCCACAGAGTGTATTCAACCTAAATTTACAGTTCTCCTGCAACAGTACTCCTGCTTCTTGAAGCAGGGAATTGTCTGTCTTTGTATCCCGCAGCACAATGAGCTTCTGCTCATGTTTTCCTCTCATGACCTCAACTAAGATGCAACCAAGTCACAGATTAATGAACTGTGAGCTCCATCAAAGGGATAGTTTAACATACATTTTCTCCGGGGCCTTACCCATCTGCAGGCGTATTCACTGTATGCTGCAAGAGTATAATGACTTTTGTACACCCCGAGCAATCTGCTTTTCCATCTGTGGTGTCTCTGGATCTTCTTTCTGTTCAATAGCCTTGGGGAATAACAGATTGCTCTTTAAGACTATGCCTTGCATAGGAACAATGCATCTCCGGATGCTTGCTACCGATTTAGTTCTTTAACTGGAAGGCTAAACCTTGCATACCTACAGTCAGCTCATCCATGGGTTGCCATGGCTTTCCAGCTGGCCAGCTTTCACAATGTAAGTTCCTCCAGCTGAAGGACTAATTTTTTTTATTATTATTATTTTTTACTTTCTGCTTCCTAATCAGTATATTAATTAGTTGGCAGTTTAAGAGTGTGATTTCTATATCCCACAAAGCTGATCAGTTTAAAAACATGAGCACACAGTGTTTGAGCCACTTACATTCTTTTTAGAAGAGATGGTGGTCATCACTCTGCTCTTCAGTACCTTATAACTCAACTCGCAATTCTCTTTTCTTAATGAGCCATCATCCTTCAAGTTGTGTGTCCTCTCTTCTATGAGTTTCTGATAGCATCTTCATTAGATGTTCAGATAGAACATAATTTTATCTGCCAACATTGGTCATCCTTTCACCTTTACTCCATTTTTTTTTTTTTCTGCGTACTCATTCTGACTAGTGAAAGAATATTCTCTGCCTCCTTTCAGATCACTTACAGGTTGGTGTACCTTAGCTGCCTGGACACTCCTGTTGTCAGCTCCTACATGTCAGAAGGCATATCTGATGGTTATGTGGTCTGACCTCGCATCTATGCACAACATTGCTGGTGTGCCCACATTCCTGGCTCTTGGCATTGATCTGCTGCTCTACAGTGCAGCACAGCTTGCCATAGTGCACTTCCAGCATTAAGAATCATCAGTGGCAACACATATTTTGTTCTCACTCTTCTGATGGATCATCTCCTGCTTCTTCTTTACAGGTTTTGGTATACCACGCCTGTGAGGTGTCAGGCAGCAGCATGGATGCCGTGGGTTTTAACTTTTATATTTTTCAAATCCTGTACTGCCTAGTGTGTAACTCTGAAGCTTCCTGTAGCCTGTTAGCTTCTGCTCTCTTATGCCAGATAGACATAACAAAGCCTCACCAGGCCTGCTCTCCAAGGACACTCAGCCTGTCCTAGGCCCAAAAGGTATAAACCAAGCCTCTGAGAGGGGGGCAAGCTTGGAGAAATTACATCACTAACTGAAGATTTAAGTGGAGAATTAACCCTGATATGCAAATGAACCAAACTTATAAAAGCGTGAAGAACTCATGACTCGTCATCCATCTTGGGGTCCATCTTGGATGTAGGCTTTGGCTCCCCAGGGTGCACCTTTGAAGGCCTTTCAAATAAATATTTACCTTCATTCCCTTATTCCTGTCTAGTCTCTGTTTCTAGGGAGCCACTCAAAGCATCAGCACACAGCACTGCAGAGCTCAACTGCTTTACACTGACAATTGTTGGTCACTGTGAGACAGCTCTCTGGGCTGTTCAAGCTGTTTTACAGCTTTTTCTCTGGCACTCTTAAAGTGCTGCTTTTCCAGGTGGGCTGTCCCTTTTCTCAGCTCCACATTAATCAGGATCACAGAATCTGAACCCCACTGCTTGGCTAACAAGTATGAAAGAGCAAACAGGGAGCCGTGAAGCAAAGAATTGATTCTAGACATATCAACTGGCCTCCAGTTTGTCCTTCTTTACTTCCCCTTTTCCCTGTTCAGTGAATTTTCCCTTTCATTTTTCATCATCTTCCAAATTCAGTATGGTCTTTTCTCTCAAATCATAATTCTTAAGAAAGAGTAGTTCCATGCCAAATCTTTCTGTCCTTGTATGCAGAAGTCTCCATGCATCTGGGTCACCAGTCTGCAATGCAGTTCCAGCAGTTAACTTTAACAATGCCTGTTTCAAAATGTGTTTTATGGCCCACTGCAGGTGGCAGGTGCAGTCCCAGAGCACCTTGCATATTACAGCTGCTACACTGCATTAATACTGAAAACTGAGCATGCAAAGCATCCCATTAGCTCTAGTCCTATAACAGACAATCGCAAAGGGATGAAACATTTTATTTTTACTAAAATCACAGAGTCATTTAGGTTGGAAAAGACCTTTGAGATCATTGCATCCAACTGCTAAACTATAACTGCCAAGTCAACCACTAAACCATCTATCTGATCTGATGTTGGAATAAGTTTTCCCATTTTGATTACACTTGTTATATGCTACTTCTTTCTCCTCTAGGAGTTGTTCTGGATTGAAAACAGTGAGCAGAAACATTTCCATTTGGGTAGTACATTTGCCTGTTAATATATATTTGGACCCAGGTTTGGAGAGTTTTGTGCAGTTTAAAAATATTAATTTCTTTAAGTATATTTAGCAATAAGAAAATTCTTACACAAAAATATCAAACTTAATAAAAACAGAATATTTCTTTCAATTTTATTTTTACCTGAAATATTCATCTTATCCTCTGATGAACAAAACAGTAATGCACACTTTTATTTCAGGTGTCTATTCCTATGTATATATGTCAACTCTGCTGCTCTTAAGCTGTCTCCAACAGTCCTCTTAAAGTATCAGCTGACCCTTGTACAGTTTCTTCAGGTATAACAGACTTTCAAGAAAAGGGAAAAAGGATCAGTTTTACTTGATAACTACTAAATTGTAGAGTTGCTAATAGTCTTTCAAAATCCTTGTAAATTATGCTGCAGCCTCAGAGAAGGCAGCATTTTCCATCCATGAAGCACATGTGTACATGACTGCACAAAGTCATACACAAGGCAGCTAGTTTGACAGTGAGGTACTAACTACAGCCAGGCAAATAAACTGTGACATTAGCACAAGTACCTGGAAGTAGAACTGGCTCTAGTAAATAATTTTTTTCTTTGTTCTCCTGTTTTCCTTGTTTCCTTTGCACCACTGTCACCCACTGAACAGTTGTAGTAAATTATTATCTTCTACTGTTTCATAAGAGCACATCTCATTTTTTTGTGGGGCACCCTGTGCTGCAGCACTTACTGACAGTCTCTGATGTATATTGTTTGCAGGATCTGATGTTACAGCAATTCAATGAGAGATACATCAGACCAACTTAATGCAACAGGCAAAGAAAGCTGTTGCCAGATATTTTCCATTTATTCTGATGAAGATTAATAAAATTAATTAAAAGATTCTTAAATGCAAGACAACTTCAAGGGCTGTTTTGGTGGGACAGGTTTATTATCATGAGGTGATTTCAGTTAAGTGAGATTGCCTCCCACTATCAGCTTTGTCTCAAGACATCTCAAAATGAACAGGCTGTGCTGAGAAAAGGGAAGGTCAGCTGTCTGTGCTGGATAAAAGCAGAACTTGCAGGCTGATGCTGAGTTAGAGACACATCAGCAATGTGTCAGCCACTGATGGCACCTTTGATAGAAGAAACAAAGTCAAGACAAACAACTGTTAAAATCCAAATAATTATTTTCAAGTTTGCAAAAATAATTCAAGTAGATGTTACTATATCGTTTTTCTCATGACCTAGCACTCGCTCAGAAGCACTTAATACAAAATCTTCCTAGTCACAGATGTGTGATAGTTTAGCAGTATCTACCAAACTCTCAACTAATTCCAATTTTCAAATACAAAGTGGTTCTAAAATATGTTTTAATTAGCTGTGATAACCTTTGTGCGTGGTGGCATGTTCTTGTGAGACAAACCCTTTGTCCAATTTTAGACTCACCAGGCAGTGGTCAGATTATCAACCTCGTGTACCAGGGTCTAGTAGCAGGACTGGATGGATTTGCATTTGATCCTAAAAAAGATCTGCAGGCTGATACTGTTTCTAATGCAGCATTTAGTGTATAGTGACTCCTAGGACTGCCCAGGAGAATGAATATTCTCAGATCTTAATTCAAGTTCATTTTTCCCCAAAAGCAAATAAATTTCTAATTTTGGAAAGGATGATTAAAACTTATGTGAAAGAACTGAATCTCATCACCTGGGAGATTATAAGCAGTAAAACGCAAGGCACCGTTCTGTAATTTCACGTTCTTTAGGATGGTGAGGAATATTTAAATCCCTTTTTCTCTGGTCAATCAATATAGCACTTTCAGCCATGGTCTCGCCATGAAGGAAATATAATCTAGATTCATCAAATAGAAATATGGGATATGGCTCTAGCCAAATACCATATACATTATTTAAAACTCTAGTGAACTGCTTGCAGGCATTATAAGGGCATTTTAAACATTAACAAGTCAGTTTCAGTAAACAAGGAGATAAACCAAAATCACTCTGGTTTTCTTGGGTATTTGGATATTTTCTTTCTTGGGTATTTGGGTATTTTCTCTTCTTTTAAGACAAGATGCCTCTCTTTTCTCTCCAACAAAGAATGGTTTACACTTAAATATAGATATAGTTTCAGATTTTATAGTTCCCTACTACAACACTGTCTAACCAAGATAACATCCAGAACATGCCATTTCTCCTCTATCCTTTTCACAATGAATTTGGAGAAACTACAAAGAGATTAGCACTCACAGGAAGATACCACCTATTTATTATTTTATTTGGTACTGGGATAAGATAACTGCAATCTGTCTCAATTTTTTTTTTTTTTTTTTTTAAGACAAGGTTGATAAGACTAGGTAAGTATTCTGTTGAGAATAGGACAGGATAAAGTCATATTCTTTATCACACCTTCTCAAAGGAAGAAGGGAATCCTGTTCAGCTATTACGTGTGACTGCAGCAAGCCATGGGAAACTCTCTGGGCTGTAGGATGCAGGAGATTAAACTCAAAGGTGTTGGATTTCATTCTTAGATACACCAAATGTCAGTGATTGCTCTGAGCTGGTGCAAACTTACAAAATAGTAACTTTAAGCAAGCCAAAGACAGACAAGTGTAACTGCATTCCATATTGGTGCAAACTGGCAGAGTTTCACTCAGTTTATCCTGTCAAGGGATTCTGATTATGAATATTTAAATCTATTTAAATAAACAAGCAAACTGCAAAATGCCCCAAGGCCCATATTTTGATATTTTGGAATAGAAAGAAGTGTTCCTCCCAAGAAGTGTTCCCTTCTAAAATAGGATTAAAGTAACCTTGCAGTTCACAGAATCATAGAACCATGGAATATCCTGATGTGGAGGGATCGTGAGGCCAAACTCCTGGCCCTGTACAGGACCACCCCAGAAATCACACCGCATGCCTGGGAGCTTTGTCCGAATGCTCCTCGAAATTGGCAGACTTGGTGCGGTGGCTGCTTCCCTGGGGACCCTGTTTCAGTGCCCAACCACTCTCTGCTCAAGGGACCTTTCCCTCTGCAGAGATTCTCTAGTCTCCAGACCAACCACCCCAGCATCTTTCATTAAAGTCTTTGAAAGCCAGCAGCAGGGAGGTGCAGAGGATTCCTATGTATTTTCAAGCCTCAGAAATTCCATAGCTAAATGAGTTTTTTAGTTCTTCCTGCCTACTCTCTAAAATGCACCTTCCACAGAAGATCTAACAGGATCTAATTCTAACGGGAACATTTCACTTTAGACCAATTATTTCCTGCACAAAGAACTGTGATTTCATAATAGCAAGCTAGTGTAGGAGACTATATTGGAAAGCCCTTATTATATACTATCTATCAAGATTAATTATTGCACTTAGCCTAAAGCACATCAGGTTAGTCTCTGTTTGCATTTAATTATCTTCCTAGTTATCTTTTAATTATCCTGTTTCCCTACTAGTGCTAATATATGTAGCTACTATCCTGCATCTTTTTCCTTTACACAGGAGAACACACATTGTTTTTGAACTGCAGCACAGCTTGTGCCAATGTTTCGTAAATGTTACCCACATTAGAAGATCTTTTCTTTGAAACTGCAGATTTCATCATGGTAGAATACCACCAGCACAGTCACTTACTAGAGTAAACAGGGTGTTTAATTATTTTATGAAAATTATTGTAATCTGAAATATTACTCTGATATTTGCTTTCACTTTCATTAAGTATCTTTTCATGCATTAAACAGAATATTGATACATCAAGCAGTTGGGATTGACCTTTCAGTAACCACTCATTTCCTTGCCAGTAAATAAAAGATCGTCCAGTCATAGAATAGTTTGGGTTGGAAGGGACCTTCAACATCACCCAGTTCAAAACCCCTTGAACAGGGTAGAGAACCTTCCACTAGACCGGGTTTTTCAGAATCCTGTGTTACCTGGCCTTGAACACTTTCAGGGAGGGGCACCCACAACTTCTCTGGACAGCCTGTTCCAGTGCCTCTCATTAAAGAATTTCTTCCTGTTACCTAATCTAAACCTACTCTCTTTTGGTTTGACGCCATTCCTCATTGTCCTGTCACTCTTGTGAATGCTCTTGTAAAAAGCTTCTTTTCAGACTTCCTGTAGGCTCCTTTCAGGTACTAGAAGGACACAACTAGGTGTCCCTGAAGCCTTCTCTTGTCGAGGCTGAAAATCCAAATTCTCCCAGCCTTTCCTCACAGGAGAGGCGCTCCATCCCTCAAATCATCTTGGTGGCCCCCTCTGAACTGGTTCCAACAGGTCCATGTCCTTCCTGTGCTGGGGACCCAGAGCTGATGCAGCACTACCGGTGGGGTCTCACCAGAGCAGAGCAGAGGGGCAGAATCCCTTCACTTACCTGCTGCCCACGCTGCTTTGGATGCAGCCCAGGGCACATTTGTCTTTCTGGGCTGCAAAGGCACATGGCTGGGCCATGTTCAGTTTTTCATCCACTAACACCCCCAAGTCCTTCTTAGCAGGGCTGCTCTTTATCTGTTCATCCTCCAGCCTGGATTGATACCTGGGCTTGGCCCAGCCCAGGTGCAGCACCTTGAACTTGGCCTTGCTGAACCTCATGTGTTTCCTATGGGCTCATTTCTTGAGCTTCTCCAGGTCCCTCTGGATGGCATCCTGCCCTTCAAGTTTGTCAACACCTCCACTCAGCTTGGTGTTATCTGCAAATTTGCTGAGGGAGCACTCAATCCTTTCATCTATGCCATTAATACAGATATTAAATAACACTGGTCTCTGGTGTCTATTGGTAGTCTGAGCTATGGACCACTACCCTCCAGATGCAAACATTCAATCAATTTCTAACCCATCAACTCATTGAATCCATCTCTCTCTGATTTAGAAAGAATGTTGTGGGAGAGCATTTCAAGGGCTTTGCAGAAGTCCAGATAAACAATACCTGTAGCCCTTCCCTTGCTCATTGATGCAGTCAATTACACGACAGCTTCTGTAAGAGCAACCCACACATGCTTTGGGTTGTGATTGAGGAGGATGTTTTGCCTTAACACTTTTTCCTTTTTTTCAACAAGAACATTAACAAGCAACAAAACAAAAAAAGTCCAATTCCACAGTGAACTGCTAGAGAGGGCCCTTTGGGCAGTACATGTTAAATTTTACCTTTCTCTGTTACAGAAGGTGGATAAATTAGCAGAAATAGGGAAACGCTGGATAATGTTACAAACGTCTAAACATTGGTGACTATTCAGTATGAATTATGCTAAAATAGAAATTGCAAGGAAACTGAATGTCATGCTTCGCTGGACAGCCTGATAATGGAGAGAGCGTAGTGTATTGTCTGTTTACTGTTAATTTATCAAGAAAGGTATGCTTCATGTAACAAAGGGAATAAAATATAAAAAACTCTCAACCAACCCAGAAAGTTTGCATAAGGCTAAGCTAGAGCTCGGAGCTTTGCTGAAGGTACATCTGCACAGAATGTGCCAGCCTGATAAACAGCCACTGTCAAAAATCTGTCAAGTGTCACCCATCAACAGTCAGCTGATTACTAGCCCCAGCTTCAACTGTCAATGTCTTGTACCAAAGCTGGCGGCATTTAAGGAGAGGTGAGGCTGAAGGGGCTCAAGAAGACATAAGAGAAGAGCTGCTATCTTTATGTTTTCCCATATATATACTACTTCTATGCTTGGCAAGCACATCAAAAATAGCACATAACAAAGAAATATTTGTTTATTTGCCCAGAGTCCTGAGTGTTCGATATCCTGCTGAGAAAAGAGGAACTAGTGCCAATGAGGAAGCTACATTCCCAAATTTGCCACACACATAAACACAGTGCTTTGTTGAGTATTCACACAGCATATAGAAGAGACAGCAACATTTCCTCCTTTTCTTGACTTAAAAAAGTGATTTGAACTTAGGTCTTCTTACCAAAACGTGCTTGTAGTGCTAACAAAATAACTTGTCATGGGAACTCTCGTTATCTTGCCAGTTAAAGCAATGCTGTTCTGCTTGAAAAAATTAAATGCTCTTTTTGGCTACAAGCAGCCCCATGCATAGCCCTACTTCCTTTCCCTCTGCCTCTCTGTGCCTTTTATTATTTTGTTACTTGTTCAGCACAAAACATCTTCAGAGCAGCCCCTGATCAGGAGCCCTCAGCCACCTCTGGAAGAGGATGTCATTCCCCACCACCTGCACTGAGACCCTGGAGCAACCAGCGTTGGCCTAAGGGCCCTGTGTCCTCTGTCCCCACCTTGCTCTGTGGCACTGAACCCAACACACTGGAGTCTCTGCCAGCATGCTGAGCTCATTCCACACTCCCTCCTGAGAAACATTTGCACTCTTTTTCTGCACAGCTGCCCAGAGCTATGAAGGGAAAGGATCTCATTTAACCTTTTGCTCTGGAAAGGGGAAGATACTACTTAAGGATATATTGGACAGTATTAAAAAAAGAAAACTCTACTTCCTGCAGACATTGGTTTGGGCAGAACTTGACATCAAAACATGAGGAGAAATTTGTAGCTCAGAATGTTTTCACTTGTCCCTCTAATAATAATTGCAGATGAAATTGTGTGCGGCAATGGCACTGCTTTTTGTCAATTAGTATAAGATGAAAATGCTTGTTGATTCCAATTCTGCATGTATCTATGCTAATTTCATGGTGTGTTTCCAGATTATATCCTTCAGTTTGACAGATGTGTGAAATGTTATATGGCAACATCTGATTTATTTTGTTAGAGATGCTGCCTAATGAGAAAAGTAATCAGTCCCACTAGCCTTTGCTTTCAAATATCAGTTCCCATTAGAGACATTTCTGTAAACCCTTGCTGCTGTTCTTCAGTCTATTAAGTGGAGATTTTCTGACTGAGAAAACTTTCCAAATCCACGCATCATAATTTGACTGAAATATAGTTATTTTTTGCAGTGCATGTATTTCCATTTCTATATTTTGTTAATAGCTTCCTTTTGCTGTTAAGATTTGAGCAAAGATTTTTTCTGTCACCTGACAATTATTCTCATTTGGTTAAAGTGGCAGTGGAAGCACAATTAATCCACAATCTGTAATGATGTAGCCATTGCCATGACAAGTCCTTGTCATACTTCTTTTATGGAATAAGCTGTTGAGCTTTACTGTAACTCAGAAAATTCTTCCCTAAAATGTAACACTTTTAAGTTTAACAGAAATTTACAGATATTAAATAAAAAATCATTATAGCAGATTGATAGATTGTGTTCCTTATCCTACAAATAAGTGCTATAGTACAATTTCCAGTATTGTTCTTCAGTCAGCTGAGTAAAAAAGTAGACTCCTACCTCCTAAATTTATGTTAAAGATATTCTTTTCCTCATTCTTTCACTACTTGCACATTATTTATGAATGTAAACGAATTGGTGACTTAGTCTAATGTTACAAGAAAAAATTACCGTGTCAATTTTCAAAGCTCTAGATTTCTGACTAGTACTACTGCTAGTGGTATGACTTGGATTCTTTCTGTTTTATTTTACCAAAGATGAGACCTTAGCTATAACAAAAAAATACCAAAACTCACAGGGGTTAAATCCCAGAGCAGCTACAAATTAAGAAATTTGCTTTCCTATGAAGCAAAAATATAGAACCACTCTAAAGTCAAATTTATGATCTCATCTAGGTGGTTCACAAAGTCCAGATTACTAATTATTACACATCTACTGATAACTGTAATGAATGTCTTCATTGCAGAGCAATAAAATTTTTAGTGTGAATAATTTTCAGGACTCCTATGAAGTGCTACATAATTTTAAGAAAGTTTCTTCTCAGTTCCTTAATGGAATTTGTAACATCTTGCAAAAATAGCTCATTTATTTATCTGACATTTTTAATAGACTTTTGTAAATAATCCGCAGTGTTGTTTTCTTTAACACAAAGCAACGTAGCAGCTCACAACTTTCATTACCATTGCCTCATAAAATGTCAAAAGGACAAAATGCAATGAACCTGTTGTAATGTACATGACATACCTCGTATTATTAATGAAAAGTTCCTGTAATAAAATGAGGCCATTTATCTTTGTTCAAATCAGATCCACATGCCCAGACTCTAGAGATAAACTGGCTTCCTAAGTGTACTCATATATTGAATCATTACATTTCATGTTAAAAATGACAGAAAAATGCATTCTGTAAAAATCCTCTATTAAGAAAACAAACAAACAAACAAAAAGAGACTCAGAGGGTGTAAAAGATCTTGAATCATCTTATATTCTAATATAATGCAGATTAATAAAAGCTATAAATTCTAATCCAGGCAATCCAAACATTTAGCAACTCAGAATCACAATTCTTCAAATTATTTTTTCCCCTCATCCTGTACTCCCTATCCTTTTAAATGAGATTTTTTTCCCTGAGAGTAGCTGAACATCCCAGCTTCTTCTAGAGCCCCCCAGCATGTGAACTCAGAGGAGAGGTAAACTCAACACACAAGGGCTTTGCTCTGAGAATTTCAGCTTCTTATTCTGCAGGAGATTTTTTTTCCCTCTCCCTTTAGAAATAATGTACAGAGGGACTTGATTTTTCAGAGCCTTGGGCTCTTGGACAGCCATGAACACCATAGACCCTCTGGACTCTTACCAGGATGATTATCTAATCATCCAAGAGAAGAGCTATCTATCCTGCTGTGTTTTAAGCACTTACCTGAGGTGCCTGATTTACAAATAATATCATTAGAAGGTATCTCATCATCCCTGAAGTGCTCTTCATGACTGGTCTAGAGAAAATTTAAGACATGATCCCTCTCTGAAGAGGACTTGCTTCCTCCATCATTATTGAAAAAGTGCAGGCATCTAAGTGCTCAGTATGAGCATAACCTGCCTACCCAAGGACATGCTCAGGAATGAACTGCTCTTTATACTTCTAAGGCTCACTCTCTAAAGAGTTACTTCTTCCGCAGAACTACCATGTGAATGCATAGGAGAAAGGTGTCAGTCCATCCTTACAGTCTTATTCACATCCTCTCTTAATTGCCAGTCTTAACAGACCTTCAGTTTAACACACACAGTTGTGTGTATGTTCTTACATACTTAGTGGCTAATTTCTCATCATGAAAGGCCAGATTTCAAGTAGGGAAACATTGGACATAAGACTTACATGAAAGTTTCAGCAACCATGAACAATTTGATGTTCACTTTCTAGTAAATGTGTTCCTAGGAAGTTATAGTGTCACAAAATTAAAAATCAAGGCATGATTTGGAAGTGGAGGAAAACTGTGTTCTAGAAATGAGTGCTGTTGTTCAAATGAATTCTTTCTGGGGTGCCTTGTCACCAAAGGACTCGCTTTTCAAGACCCAAGATGGTGTTCTGGGCAGTGGTGTGAGACACATCCAGTGGTTGTTTCCACCACTGTCAGCATATAGTGCTTGCCTTGGCGGGTTTCCAACAGGGCGATGCAATTGATCTTCCAGGCCTCCCCATATTTCTGTTTAGACCATTGTCCCCCATACCACAGCGACTTTACCTGCTTGGCCTGCTTGACTGCAGCACATTTCACAGTTACAATAACCTTGGGATACAGCGTCCATGGTTAAGTCCACCCTTTGATTACAAGACCACCTGTAAGTCTTCCCTGGTGACCTGAGGCATCATGAGCCCACTGAGCCAGAAATGATCACCCTTGTGTTTCCAGTCAAGATCTACCTAAGATACTTTAGTCTTGGCAGCTTGATCCACCTGTCCATTGTTGCAATGCTCTTCAGTAAGTCAACTCTCCATGATGTGCATCTATATGACAGACTTTCACAGGCAGCTTCTCTACCCGGGCAGCAATGTCTTGCCCAGATGGGTTTTCCTCTCTGCTGCCAAGTGGCCTTTTTCCATCTTTCCAGACACCCCCAAAGAGTGTTTGCTATCATCCATGAGTCAGTTTAGAGGTACAGTTTCAGCCACTTCTCTCATTCGGCAATATCTGAAGCCAACTGGACTTCTTTAAGCTCTGCAACACGACTTGATCCACCTTGTCCCTCAATAGCTTCAGAGACTCACCACATAGGACTCTCTCCACACAGAAGCTTTCCATTCTCAATTTGTCCCTATGTTATGGCAGGTAAGTCAGTGAAGAGGGTGTATTACTTTTTATTTTCAGGCAGCTGATTATATGGTGTGGCCTCCTCAGCACATCACCTTCTCTTCTTATGATGATCTGAAATTTTCACCTTCAGGCCAATTCATGATGATCTTAGAGACCCCTAGGTGACTGGGATTTCTTATCCAAGCTTGCTGTGTAATCAGAGATCCTCTTGCTCCATGTGACATCTGTGGCATGATGTGTGGAAGGGACTTTCCCTTTGAACATCCAGCCCAGCACTGGTAGTCAGGGTGCCAGGAGGAGCTGTGCTTCAGTGCCAGCCACTTCTGAAGTAGGTCAAACCCCTTCATAAGCTGCCAAGATCTTTTTCAGCTGTGGTGTTACAGGCCTCGGATCCTTTGTATCTCCAGCTCCAGACCCCTCTTGTGTTGCCTTCAGGTCGCCCTGGGTGCCTTTTGCCAGAGACTGCAGGAAGGACCATTCCCCTCAGCTGCAGTGTAGAGCACATTTCCACAAATAAAGACAAGATGGACACCATTCCTGCACTTCTAGGTCCCCCTTCCATCCCTGAACCCGACACAACAGCAAAAAAAAAAAAAGATGGACAACCCCTCAAAAGCTAGATCATCCGCACCACACTGCACCACGCTGTGACGCCTCTCTCCTGCGCTGGGGTCAGACTCTGCTGGGGTTTTTACTCTGTGACTTTCTCTGCTGAGCTCAGCAGCATTTGGCCACTTTCCTTCAGCACCACATTCTGGAGCTGCATTGTTGATTTTCTCTTCTTGGAGCAGGGTACACACTCTGATGGGCTTGGTCTCGCTGCCCCTTTTCTAGGGGTGGCATCTCGGGGCCATGTTCACAACCCAGCTGTGTTTGCCGCTTTCAAAGTTGCATTCTCAGAGGACCAGGAGGGCACAGGTGGAGACAAGAAAGGGTAGGGTGTGCAAGGACTGGTTCTGGCAACCTCTCTGAGGAAGACATGGAAACAAAATGGTGCAATTCCAGGAGTTTACTTGCTTTTTCTTTCTCCTGAAACCATGCTCCCCAGTGATCATGTGCAGGGTATAGAACAACAACCTGGCCATGCCCGCATGCTCTGCCCACTCTCTGCAACCAGAACACACAGAGTGTAATTTGCATTTAGCTAAAGAATGCTAAGAAGATGAGGAACATGCAGGAAATCTACCTAGTAAGTATTTTACAGTGACTATTCTATATTCTAGCCATCTATAGAGAATTTAATTCTGAGATAAACTGAAGTGTACCATTCAAAATGGTAATAAACCACCATGAGATTGGTCTGAAATAGAACTATTTTGGACCAGCTAAATGATGGAATATGAATGATTGTAGATAGCTTGGAATGGAACTGAAATAGACTCATATAAAGCTCATACCAGCTATTTTTAATTATCATTGAAATAATTTTTTCTAAATATGCTGCCTAGCAGGATTTTCATTTTACCTGGTGATGTATTGAAAGGAATGCAAGCTGCCAACCCAGTCCACAGGGAGAGAGGATAGATTTCATGTAAGCTACTCAACAACCTTTCTTCTGCTCAAAGAAGCTTTAAAAATGCAAAGTCATTATAAACACTTTTTGATGCAGGCATCCCTAAATATAAATTCTACTTTGGCTTTATCTCAACAAGTCCTGCTGCTTAAGATGAGTTCTAAAGATGTCTGACTGTGTCTTAAGTGCTATGGTTGGGTCTAACTGATAACTGATCATAATCTAGGTAATGTTAAGTACAGATTTCCAAAAAAATAAAATTCTCCCCTATCAACTGATCAAAATTGGGTTTTGATTGAAGACATAGTGCAAGCTGCTTACATATCTGGAGCAATGAAGTCCACTGGGTCGAATTTCAGATATGAGCTGGCATACCTTCCTACTTCAAACACAAAGTAAACTTTATCAGTTAAAGGAGAGTCATTAACAAGGCAGCATAATGGGTATTTTTAAGAGATATTGGGATACATACAAACACTAGAAGCTTGACAAGGACATAACACTAAAACATGTCCTGAGATGTGAAAGACCTTCTACAAGGTTTCTGTGTTACCCCAGGCAATATTGATACTGCTACCAGGTGTCATTTGTTGATGACTTTATCTCATTTATTTATCTGACAGAAGGAAGCAATTTCATTCACTTGCATAAACATTAAGAAGTTATCAAGATCTCACAAACTTGGCGATACAAAAAAGAAAGAGAAGGTGTATTTTTCTGTAAATTGAATTAAGCCACATGACCCTCAGATGATCTGCAGGATAAGCTCTTAATTGCTTCCACCTTTATTTCTTCAGTTTTGTTTGGGTGTTTTTCTTTAATTTTCCACTCCAGTGAACCATCCAATGAAAAAAAAAAATGTGTCAAATATGGACTTCCACATTTTAGCATAAAGCAACAATGTGAGATAGTCAATATAAATCAATTTATTCTTTTTGTGATGATTCCCAAATGTAGGCTTTGATATTTCATGCATCACTAAACCTACCAAGTAATGATTGTTTTCTTGGAGCTAATAGAGATAGAACCATTCATTTTTCTAGTGTCTTTTTCCTATTGCTGATGTTAAGTTTTGCCTTAGCTGTTTCAGACAGAAATGAAAGATTCCCCCAAGGCAGAAAGAATCTGTAAATTTAGCTTTGCATTCCACCCCAAATCCCATTATTATAACAACCCTGCTACTACTGTTATAGTTAAATGCCTGTCAGTGTTTCCATTATAACCCTTTCTGTGGAAGTTTATAACTCAACTGTTTAAAAAAAAAGTGCTTCAAGCTAAACCTTGGCATACAGGGTTCCAGCCCAGAATACATTAAAAAGCAATCTAAAACAATAAACCTGCAGATCCTACCATGCCCCAGCTTTTTGAAGCATCTCTTTTTCTGTTTTTCATTTTTTTTAACTAAAAAAAAAAAAAAAATCAAAAACTGAAAAAGAACATTGAAGATGGCATTCATCTTGTTTGCAAGTCAACAGCAAAAGTCAGACAACATCTGGACCAAAAATGTGGGAGCAATTAATCTCTGTGTAAAGCTGTTGATTTCAGAATCTGCCCAGACGATACCACGGCTGCAGACTGCTTCATGCTTCAGCGTTTCCCAGAGTAGGCTGCTGTATGGGACAGCTAATACCTACCTGTTACAGTTACTCAATTCAAATATTGATATAGGCAAAAGAGGGAAGGGATGATAGAAATATAACCAAAATACTTTCCCCCACATTTTAAAAAGTCCTAATATGAAGCCATAGAGGATAGACCTGTAGGGAGAACTACAGTGGTAACACTGTCAGTGAAACATCCAGTTAGCTTCGTCACTCATTGATATATGATGTTTTTTAAAAATCAATAGCATCTTAACCTATCAAACTCTGTCTTTGCTTATCAACTATAAATAAAGTCCCTTCATCTTACTCTCATACAGTACCATAAACGGTGAAAAACAGCACTCACTGAGCAATTCAGAAGATCAGTTTCGGACATGGAGAAGTCAATACTTAGGATGGGGATAGGAACGGTCACAGCTGTGGTCTTAAAACATTGCCAGGAGCAACATTTTCTAATATCTATCACTTACTGAAACACTGCACTGGGGAACATTGGAATGAGCTATGCTACCTTAGGATGCTGGAGAAAACATTTTCAGAGAGATCTGATTATCAGCTTGTGTGTTTGTGGCTAGCTGATGGTACTTTTTGTTTTGTTGCAAAGCATTATTCATCTTTTATTTTCTTGACTATTTCTAAATTACTTCATTAAATTAAAAAGGGTTTACAGTTATAGAGGGTCCCCTAGGTTTGCTTGAGTAGCTCAATAGTTTCTGTCCGATTTGCCTTACTTTGGTGTTATAAGACTTCCTGTGCCATTGTTCCGTGGCTTTAGAACTCCTCATAATGTCACTGCATACTAGACTCAACTAATTAAATGTGCCATCAGCAAGCTGTCACTCTAGCACGACCTTTTACAGATCCTTAATTAATACAGTAGAATCTACTAGCCTCAGTACAATATTTGCCTTCTCCTACTTAGCCTTTTGGAATTTTGAAACAGATAATTTAAAACCCTCTCATTTTGTTTGTTTGCTTGTTTTGTTTGTTTTTTTTCTTTTGCGTTAAACTTCTTTTTCCACTTCCCTTGACAGAACTTGCTAATTTCCTTGAGAGTATTTTTTGTATTTTTTTTCTCTTATCTTATATGAGGTCCAAGTATTTCAATGCTCTCCTTATAGGAAGGAAAATTAGTTTATACATGTGGATGGAGTTGACTGAATGGGGTAGATGCACTCAGTTCTCCACATGTTTTATGTAACACCCTTAGCACTCTGAGATGGAGGAGGATACATGTCTATGCTTCAGAGTTTTTACCTTTTATTGCACCTGAGTATTCAGCTTATTATAGCCTGTATTTTGTAATTTAATTTAAGCCCAGTTCAGTGCTATAATGCAAACCATTCAGCTTGCTCATTATTTCCTGAGGCTGCTATGGGGTATATGGAATGACCTTGCTGAGAGATGTAACTGTATTAACATACGATATTTCAGTGATTCCATTTACAATACTAAATTCTTGCTCTGTGTAAATACAATCTAAATGGCATAAGCAGCTCTTAAAAATGTATGGAAACAAAGCCTTTTATTTGTATTGCTTTGATTTGCTGTTGCACTACAGAGGTTAAACACATTTGTAATATCCTGCTTTGGTATTTGTTTGCACTTCATTTTACAAGGAACTTGTGAACAATGGGAGCCCCCTGGTACCAAGCTGTCATTGTTTAATGCAAGCCAGCAACTAAACTCTGCACAACCACTCCCTTACTCCCCTCACAGTGGGATGGGGGAGATGAACTGGAAGAGTAAAAGAGAAAAAACCTCTGATGCACAGAACACTAAAGAATTCGTGCATTGTTGTATTGCAACTGACAGTTTACGGACAGAAGTCTGTGAAATTTCTTGCACTGTCAAGTTTAACTTTTTGAAAGACTCCTCTTGAAAAACAAGGTCAAGTTCCAATTTTAGGAGGAGAATAGGTTTTGTGAACTCTGTCATCACTTCATTCTGCTTCTATGCAAAGAAAATTGTATCTTGTGTTCCAAGTCACAGTACATTTATTCTCAGACAGTTTTACACTGCATTCACCACCAAATATTTTGTGTCAAAATGTTTATATCAACTATGCAACTGTTGCAGAAAGTAACTACACTTCTATGACTTGGAAGGAACAGATTTCTTCTGCGGTTGGCACATCTTTTGTCTCACAGCATTGCTGAAATATTTCCAGACATTTAAGTACAGTGTGGTGATCAATAAAACAGGAGTACAGCTATTTCTGTACTGTTTAAATAAAGGTTATAACTGCCCTCAGCATACATGATATTAATTAATGCTAAGGGATAAAACTGAAACCTTAGAAGGTTCTTCTAAGAATTTGAGCATCATTAAACTGAAGCTCTTCAGATATACTGAAGAAAATATTTTCAAAACATAATAGTAAATTGGATAAAAATAATTACTTCCAAATGATAAACTAGGAACTAATGAAAATTAAAGTTATGGTCAAAATACAATATTTGCGACAAAGGCTCAGATTTATTTTTGTATTATATATTCAAAACATCTGTGTTTGGTTAAAAAATCTTTACAAGAAAAACCTGTGCCTGAATTCTAAAGCATGGCAAAGGAAAAAGCCCAAGTGTGCACCGACTGGTACTGTGGGCTGGCTGAGTACGTTCCACACTATTGAGTCTGGCCAGATAATGTAGGAGAACTTGTTTATGGAATGTCTCTACAATAAACCATATCCTGAGGGGTCACCTGTCTGTGACTTACGGTTTGATTTCATGAGTCCCTGCTGTGTTACCTACACTCATTCTTACAGGAAAAAGGTGCTGCTGAGCAGTGTAAGAGTATTTAACCTGAAGCCATATGAGATAAGTTTCAGTGTAGAGAGATGTTGAGATAGTAATAATGACCCAAGGATTCATGGAGAAAATACTGATCTTCATTAAAAGCTATACACCCCTAAAAAACTCTCACAAACAGAAAACAACTCAACATCACTGTTTAAAGAGAGTTTAAGGCAAGGGAGGATGATAGTGAGCATGTGAACAGGCAAGTTGGTGACATGCCAGTCCTACCTGGGTGTCCTGTTGACTGTGCATCTCTGCTTGAAAAGTCTCTTCACAAAATAAAATAGCACCTGAGCAAAGGTGTTCGTGAGGAAGGTTACATTGCCACCTTGTAAGATAAAGCAATTTAAACTCTACAGATCAACTGGATAAGTCATTGTGTTAACAGCATGAAACACAAATCAGGAGCAGGAATCACACCTATCCCATCTCCTTCTCCTATAGACCATACAGATCCAGACTAGGTCACAGTCCAGAGCAAGAAAGCTTGCAACATAGCCGTAATTAAGGTGGTATTCCTTGATTTTTTTGCAGTGGTGTGGTATCCAGCTTTCACCTTTGGATGCCTCTGTGATTTTTGATTTGACCACCAAGCTCTTAATTGAAATCTATGCTTTTCTGGCTCCTCGTTTATAGATTCACAGGGGAGAAATAATAACAGTTGGTAGCCTCATTCATGTATGATATTCCCCAGGAGGTGAACGTAAATATTCATGAGGCTTGAAGGGTCACTTGTATGTTCTTTGCTTTTTACCTGCAGAGGGTGATTTATGAAGGACAAGTTTATGATTGAATACATTTGGCTCGTCCTGGTTTAAATAAGTGCAAGAAACATCTGCTGTATTTATAAACATGACTGGTGGTTATTTTTGATCAACTTTTTATCTCCTATTGAACCTTTCCAAAGGGAGCATAGGCTATATTAGGACTCCTTTATGCAATCAAAAAAAAAGGAATTGAATTCTTCTGTTATTTAGCATGAAGGCAATTTTTTGTATCTTCAGCAACCTTCATCATCTTAAGTCTCACTAGTTTTTAGCATGCAAAGAGGTAGAGTTGCTGTTAGAGAAATTGTAGAATTCATACATAACAACCTCAAAGTTGCTGAAGTGAAGTAGAAATGCCATTTAATTTTCACCATCCCAATTCACTAAGAGGCAAGACTGATCCAGGAAAGGACCAATTTATACTCAGCTTGATTAATTCCTAATGTATAAATGAATCTTACTAATGGTGGCCCACTACATATTGGATTCAGCTCTTGCCCATAATGCTATGAATTTCATTGCAGCATTTTAGAGGTCTCTCTCCCCCCATGAATATATTCTGAATAATCTTTTCCTTTCCCCACCTAGAGTACTGCATACAGTTCTCCTGTCCTCAACATAAGAAGGACATGGAAGGGTTGGAGCAAGTCCAGAGGAGAGTAGAAGTTTATCAGAGGGCTGGAGCACCTTCTCTATGACGAGAGGCGGAGAAAGTTGGGTCTTTTCAGCCCAGAGAAGAGAAGGTTGCATGCAGACTACTCAACAACCTTCCAGTATCTGAGGGGCACCTACAGGGAAGCCGAACAGGGACTCCTTGTCAGGAGAGGTGGTGATAGGAGGGGAGTAATAGGTACAAATTGAAAGAGGGGAAATTTAGGTTAGATATTAGAAAGAAATTCTTTACAGTGAGGGTGGTGAGACACTGGAACATGTTGCCCAGGAAGGTTGTGGATGTCCCAACCCTGGCAGTGTTCAAAGCCAGGCTGGATCAGGTATTGAGCAACCTGGTCTAGTGAGAAATGTCCCTGCCTATGACAGAAGGGGTTGGGACTAGATGATTTTTAAAGTCCATTCCAACTCCTTAACACTCTATGATTCTATGATCTTGCACTGTTTTTGTGGAGATAGACAGGGGTGAGACAATTTTTGTGATAGAATCAATGTGGAGCCTGACTTTCTGCTTAAGCACATCCATCCAACCACAAAAAAAGGTCATTTGATTGTACTTGCATTAATGTGGGGGTTTGCTGGCCCATCCAATTTATAATTTTACTGATTGAGTAGAACTATTTATTTTAGACCACAGGTGGTACCCAAAGTCTCAGCTTTCTGGGCTAAGACCTGTAGCTTCCATTCTCTCTGAGGCACATGCAAGCCTTTGTTTGAACAGCCATGTAATTGTAATATCTCTTCAATAATATGCAGGGATTCTTGTTTGTTTTTCTGTGAGAATGAATCTGATAGGGAATGTGATGAAAAATTTGAATTTAAAATACGAAATATGTTTAAATTGTTCGGTGGTTTGTTTTTCAAAAAACCTTAAGGAGGATATAATGAAACTGAGAACTCTGTGTTGACCTACAATGTTGCTGATACACACAGGACAATATTAATGACACAGATGTGCTACCAGGTGGAAACATAAGCCTCTTTTGGAACTTTTCAAATCCCACTGTTCATTGCTAAGGAACAGGAATAAATTAAATACATTTTGTGTGACACAGAAGTGTATCAGTTATAGGAAAGAGAACATCAGAAAATGTCATAGCCTGAATGTAAGGAAACATTATTACATAAAATATGTCATGCAGATGATCAGCTGCAGTTTTTAGCGTTACATCTGCAAAATCATGAAGCACTCTTTCAGAATGAAGCTGTCATGAGCCATTGCATTGACTTTGGTCTTTCAGTACTCAGCTGCTTGGGAAAGTTGATTTTTCAGTATTTCCTGAATCATTCAGGAACCAGACAGATATGTTTTAAAGACCCTTTACCCTTTCTGTGAGTAGTTATTTTTTAGGGGTAGACAGTGCCATCCCCACTATGAATAGAATAGTATACATATTTACATGAATTTAGTGTGCAAAAGTGTATAGCAGGCTCTTATTTAGAGAGTTTAATAGATAAATATAAAAAAAGTAAATGTACAGTGCATGTTAAAGCATAATGGTCACCCTAGAGTGTGAGTAAAAGATTAAAATATTATAATTGTCTAATTAAGAAATCATTAGTGTTCCCCTCCTGTTGGTAAGATATATATCTAATGATTTTCATTAAGCAAAGGCCTGACTATCAAACAAACATGACTTACTAGTAGGAGACAAATGTATAGGCAAGTAAAAAGAAAGAACATTCAAGGTGATAAAAGAAAGGAAGGTCCTTTCTGTCACTGTTTTATTAGCCAAGTTTATACTTCTCTTAAAGCACAATCTCATAAATAGAGGACCTTTTTTTGTTAAACGCATGTTAATACAGTATTTATTACAAAACTGCCATATATATATACATACATATACATATATATATATATATACACATGAAATTACATTTTCAGCAGTGCTTGAAGGTTTTAGCCTCTACCTATTTAAGGTCGTTATGCTTAAAACTATTAATCTGCTTCCAAACTGCTTGTAAAATTCACATTTTGAAATAGAAAAAAAAGGCCATAAAGCTTTAATGCATATGACAGCAGTAAAATTAAGCATAAACCGTATATGTTTCTATATATAAAAACTATTCATTACAGAGTGACAATAAGATGCTTCAGGATTCTGAACTTCCTGTGATTAATGCATTTCTTGTTTGCATCAGCTTCACTTCATGCCTCACTACACACCCAAGGTGTCCATTAATCATCACTGCTGCATAGTCTGTCATTTCTTGTTGCTTGAATAACACAATGACTCGTGGTAAGAGGTGTGTAGAGCTACACCAAATTTTTCCTCTTTGAGCTTTAGAATTTCTTAAGTGCCTTTTGCAAGACATTTTATCATCATTCTAGCAGGTTCACAGACAAATGAAAGTCTCATGCAGAATTAGAGCAAGTGAAACCTTTTTAAGGTGCAGATGCCCTTGTTCTCCACCTGAGGACTTTTACTCGGCATACTATGAAGTGAGTTGTGGTAGCTGAATTTGACACTCTCAGATGCAGTGGAATGGTACTGAATTATGTGGTGGTTGTGACTTAAAACACGATCTTTCAGCCACAATGAAGTCTCAAATGATGACAATAACATCATCATGAACTTAATCAAAAAATGGAAGAGAGACACTGAAATTTCAAATACATCCTCTCAAATATAACTGGGGAAAAAAACATACAATTTTTAATGATGGTCCCAATTTCTTTCACAAATATCTTAAGGACCCAAAATTTCCTAATCCATCGATTTCCAAGTTTCCTAAGGGACTATCTTATATGTTGTTGTGTCAAATAATGTTTCTTCCAATAAAGGAATTAAAATAAAAATAATACATCCTCTTTGACATGGGAGAAGCAGTGTTTTTACCAAAACACAGAAATATATGGGTAAAAGAAAGAGGAAAAAATAGAAGACTTATATTTGGAATAGAATAGAGCATTTAATTTGGAAGGAATGTACAGTGATCATACAGTTCAACTGCCTGACCACTTCACAGCTCGTGAAAATGTAAAGCATGTTTTAAGCACATTGTCTAAATGCCTCTTAAACACTGACAGGCTTGAGGCAGCGACCTGCTCTCTCTTAAGCCTGTTCCAGTGTTTGACCCACCCTCTGAGAAAGGAAATACTTCCTAACATCCAGCCTAAATCTCCCCTGGTGCAGCTTTGAACATTACCACGTCCTATTGCTGAATACCAGGGAGAAGTGATCAGTGTCTACCCTCCACACTTTTTCCTCCTCAGGAAGCTGTAGAGAGCAATGACATCACCCCTCATCTTCCTTTTGTCTGAAGTAGACAAACCCAGAGTCCTTAGCCATTCGTCCTAGGACGTTCCCTCCAGCCATTTCACCAATTCTGTTGTCCTTCCCAGGACACATTCAAGGATTTTCACTTCCTTCCATTGCAGGTCCCAGAACTGCATACAGTATTCACAGTGAGACTGCATCTACACTGAATACAGTGAGATAATCTCTTTGTACCAGCTAGTTCTAGAATTTAATCCTTATTCCGTTAAAAAATTGGAAAATGTTCTCTTTCTTTGAATACTAGCAGAGAGAAATACAAGCATGTAGATTTATTCTACTGGCTTAGGAAAAGCTCCATTTATCTTAAGCATATAAAAGCAGAAAAAGATCATGAACAGGTTTTAGGAAAATTAACTTACATAACTATTTCTTTTTCTAGACCCTTTAGAATTCCATAACAGTACATCTTTGGAAATTGCAAACCTCATTGTCAGGGGCAATATATGATAGGAACTGTTGTTGTAATGCTGGTTTAAAAATCCCACCAAACCATACATGAGAACAGCAAAACTCTGTATCTAATACCAGCATTCTTCAGAACCACCACTTCAACAAGAATGAGAACAATTAAGCAAAAGAGAAAGGAGGATAACCATTTCCCAGCCATAAACCAAAGCAGGGAAAACCAAGAGATTTTTTTAAATTGAAGAATGATTAACTGCAATTGTTCTCTACTTGGATTCAGAAGCAGCACTCTACATTCATTATTTATTTTCTAATACTGAACTGAGATTAATAAACTAGACATATGCATCACACAAGGATATGCAATAAATTCCTAGAGCTTGCATGTTTTTGTCTCTAGGACTTTGAAGAGAAATTTGCACATTGAAAGATGTTCTGCTGTTGTTTAAACACAAAAACAAATGGTTTTGCTATTTTGTACACAAAACCACAAAAACTCCACACTTGCCAACTTCAGGGAGTTGAACTCTGAGTGGGCCATTACTACCTTATACTCAGAAGATCTTTCCATCATGACAGTCTCATGGTAATATGTTCTCTTGCTTGGCTATGTTTTATAGATGAGGAACTGAAGCAGAAAGAGATTTGAGTTCAAATTCTTCCTGTATTATGCTCTGTATCACCATTTTTTTCTGACTTTCGGAAAGCAAGTAAATCAGAGAACAATTTTAATGCACATTTTGCTCAAAATGTCTTGAAAATCTGTTGTGATTTGAAACAGAACTTATTACCAGCCTTCTAAATGAATTCTAAACCCAAACATTGCCAAGTAGGATTTTAGTATTGTCTTGCCCTAAGTTGATATAAATAAACATTGTTTAACTGTTTTAAAGAAACTAATCCTATAAAAATCTGTTTCTTGAGATTATGCTATTAAAATAAATAAACATTGTATTAACAGATTTATGAAGCATGCCTAAAATTTAAATGGATAAGGAACGCTAAAAAATTCTATTGTCAACTAAGATTTACTTGTTTAGTATTCAGACTCCAGGGAGAATTCGTATTTGATAGGATGTGGTTTGTGTGCACAGCATGTAAATAATTTTCCTAACACATGGACCATGACAGTTATGTAGCATGCAATTTCTATAAAGACACTTCATCTAAAAAAGAAAATACATGTGTATGTTTTACATAGTAAAGCACACCAACAGACTTGACTTTGGTTAGTAAAAGCAACTGCTTTGAGAAGAGCCAAGTCAACTGCTTATTCAAAGCAATTTGTTGAATATTTATGATTAAAAATACATTTTTAAGATGAGAAATTTATGCAGCATGTTCACAGATTATTCAACTACTTTGAATAGTAAGTAACCTCTTTTTATTCTTTAGAATATGTTTCTTTTCTTTATTAGTGGGAGCTGTGAGTTATGGAGTGTTCGTAGCACCTGTATTCCCATCAAATAAGAATTTTTTAAATTGTATTGCTATGGCAGAGAAAATAAAAGGCCTGACAGCTGAAACTTGTGCCTTTATTGTAGGCAGATAAGAAATACAACAAAATTGCAACAAAAAAGTAGGATGTAGGGTAGAGAATAACACAGATTTATGACTAACAAAACACATTTTTACAGAATTTTTTAACAAAAGCTTCATTTCATATTCTTGGCTTGTGTGGGTTTTTTGGTTGTTGGGGTTTTTTTGGAGTTTTTTTTGTTTTTTTGTTTTTTTACAGAGTAAAAATAAAAAGAAATTATAAATATATTTGAATAAACAGATACAAGTGTAACAGTCACCAGAGAGAGAGTATGAGAGTTTTTACACAGTCCATAGGTGAGATCATGTATCTGACACCCAAGCTCCCAAAATGGCAAAAGGGAANATATAGGGTAGAGAATAACATAGATTTATGACTAACATAGCACATTTTTACAGAATTTTTTAACAAAAGCTTCATTTCATATTCTTGGCTTGCGTGGTTTTTTTGGTTGTTGGGGTTTTTTTGGAGTTTTTTTTGGTTTTTTTGTTTTTTTACAGAGTAAAAATAAAAAGAAATTATAAATATATTTGAATAAACAGATACAAGTTTAACAGTCATCAGAGAGAGAGTATGAGAGTTTTTACACAGTCCATAGGTGAGATCATGTATCTGACACCCGAGCTCCCAAAATGGCAAAAGGGAAGAAGCATTCATTTGAAAAAAAGTTTTAAAAGGTGTGCAGAATTACACCATGGCTGTATAAACTGGTTTGTCTACCTCTTTCAGCTCAATATAACAAATAAAAAGAATGTTTGGTATCTTTAATTACAAAAATCTGTATAGATTATAGTGGCTGAAAGTAGGTGTCCTGGCTTGAGCTGGAATAGAGTTAATTTTCTTCCTAGCAGCTGGTATAATGCTGTGTTTTTGATTTAGCATGAGAATGATGTTGATAATTTATTGATGTTTCAGTTGTTGCCGAGCAGTGTTTGTACTAAGTCAAGGAATTTTATGCTTCTCATCCCAACCCACCAACAAGGAGGCTGGGGAGTTGGGAGGGGACACAGACGGGACAACTGACCCCAACTGAGCAAAGGGATATCTCAGACCATGCAGAGCGGGGGCAAGAAGGAAGGAAGTGATGTTCAGAGTGATGGTGTTGAGATTACCTACCCTTAAGGCGAAGGAAGCATTTAAGATTCATGGATGCTCATTGGTTGAAAAGACTGGCAAAAGTCAGAGGATCTGCAAGNGCTCATTGGTTGAAAAGACTGGCAAAAGTCAGAGGATCTGCAAGCAATCAGAAAATGTTACTAGTAAATTACACACTTGGTGTGGAAATTGGTATATTAGCCCCTGATCTACTATATAAGCACACAGCAGTGGATTTCGGATAATGGAGTAGGGTGAAAGGGAAGAGAGGAATTAAAGAGGGAGAGATTAATTAAGGAAATAGAAAAAGAAAAGAAAGAGGAAAAGAGAGAGAAAAAGGGAGGAATAAAGAAAGAAAGAGAGGAAAAAAGAGAGAAAACAGAGAGAAAGGGAGATCACCACTCCTCGTTCCAGCATCAATCCAGCTGGTGAGATGTCAATCCTACTTTCAGAGACAATCCAACTGATAAACTGATAAATGTTGATCCATCTGTGTCAGTCTGGTCAATGAGATGTCCATGGTCCTGTGGTTGCTGCCTGAGCTTGGCAGGGTACCTTTTTTGGAGAGGTTTCTCCACCCAAAAGACAGGTTTTATGCTTTCCATGTAAATTAGTTATCATATGCAATCCGTTCTTTCAGGTGTTTCTGGAAATGGATAGGAGAACTTTCGTGGCCTTAACCCTAACCTCTTGTCCATGTCCACTTCCTACCACCATTCCTGCGCTTGCACTCTGCTATGTCGTGGTTCTTTCTCACAGAAAATTGCTGCCCTATCTCCACCTGTACCCCCTTCTTCAGTCAAATATTGTTCTTTCTCACAGCATCGTAATACCAATAAT
>VZRR01003138.1:35786-111247 GCA_013398015.1 Oreocharis arfaki
GTTTTTTTGTTTTTTTACAGAGTAAAAATAAAAAGAAATTATAAATATATTTGAATAAACAGATACAAGTGTAACAGTCACCAGAGAGAGAGTATGAGAGTTTTTACACAGTCCATAGGTGAGATCATGTATCTGACACCCAAGCTCCCAAAATGGCAAAAGGGAAGAAGCATTCATTTGAAAAAAAGTTTTAAAAGGTGTGCAGAATTACACCATGGCTGTATAAACTGGTTTGTCTACCTCTTTCAGCTCAATATAACAAATAAAAAGAATGTTTGGTATCTTTAATTACAAAAATCTGTATAGATTATAGTGGCTGAAAGTAGGTGTCCTGGCTTGAGCTGGAATAGAGTTAATTTTCTTCCTAGCAGCTGGTATAATGCTGTGTTTTTGATTTAGGATGAGAATGATGTTGATAATTTATTGATGTTTCAGTTGTTGCCGAGCAGTGTTTGTACTAAGTCAAGGAATTTTATGCTTCTCATCCCAACCCACCAACAAGGAGGCTGGGGAGTTGGGAGGGGACACAGACGGGACAACTGACCCCAACTGAGCAAAGGGATATCTCAGACCATGCAGAGCGGGGGCAAGAAGGAAGGAAGTGATGTTCAGAGTGATGGTGCTGCTATGACCTACCCTTAAGGCGAAGGAAGCATTTAAGATTCATGGATGCTCATTGGTTGAAAAGACTGGCAAAAGTCAGAGGATCTGCAAGCAATCAGAAAATGTTACTAGTAAATTACACACTTGGTGTGGAAATTGGTATATTAGCCCCTGATCTACTATATAAGCACACAGCAGTGGATTTCGGATAATGGAGTAGGGTGAAAGGGAAGAGAGGAATTAAAGAGGGAGAGATTAATTAAGGAAATAGAAAAAGAAAAGAAAGAGGAAAAGAGAGAGAAAAAGGGAGGAATAAAGAAAGAAAGAGAGGAAAAAAGAGAGAAAACAGAGAGAAAGGGAGATCACCACTCCTCGTTCCAGCATCAATCCAGCTGGTGAGATGTCAATCCTACTTTCAGAGACAATCCAACTGATAAACTGATAAATGTTGATCCATCTGTGTCAGTCTGGTCAATGAGATGTCCATGGTCCTGTGGTTGCTGCCTGAGCTTGGCAGGGTACCTTTTTTGGAGAGGTTTCTCCACCCAAAAGACAGGTTTCATGCTTTCCATGTAAATTAGTTATCATATGCAATGCGTTCTTTCAGGTGTTTCTCGAAATGGATAGGAGAACTTTCGTGGCCTTAACCCTAACCTCTTGTCCATGTCCACTTCCTACCACCATTCCTGCGCTTGCACTCTGCTATGTCGTGGTTCTTTCTCACAGAAAATTGCTGCCCTATCTCCACCTGTACCCCCTTCTTCAGTCAAATATTGTTCTTTCTCACAGCATCGTAATACCAATAATCCTTGGTTACAACCAGTGATTCTTGTCTGTTATTATGAAAAGTCTCTTGTTGGCTCCACAGCCATCTGGTTATTGATGTTTGAGATATTCACATTAGCCCCTTATCTTCTGGAATCTGAGACCTCAGATGGGTCACACTTTGCACCACAGTTTATAGGATCACAAGAGAGTGGGCTTTAGTCATAGCACTTTTCCATCCTGGTTGCAATTTGAGTCAGTAACTTTCTTTGAAGTTTTAACAAAAAAAAGTATTATTCCACTTGGGTTGTTATTCAGGTGAGAAAAATAAGTTTCCAAGGCTGTTCATTAAAAAACCAGATTCTCATTAGACAACCCAAGTTCCTGGGAGCAGACTGTGTTTCTCATAAGCTCGAGAGGGGATTAGTCCGGGTGCCGTTTGTCAAGGCCAAGGCCTAACAAGCATTTCTCAGGTCACAGTGTGGCTGGGGAGGAGCGGGATGCACCACCGCAATTCACTCTGTGACTAAAGTCAGCATCTCTGGGCATTTGTTTTCCCAAGTCATTGTTAAGCACGATGGTGCCCTGCTTTCCTGAGGATGGCTGAACACCTGCCTGCACATGTGAAGTTGTGAATTAATTCCTTGCTTTACTTTACTGGAGTGTGTGGCTTTTGCTTTCCCTATCAAACTGTCTTTATCTCAACCCTCGAGTTTTCTAGTTTTTATCCTTCTAATTCTCTCCAACATCCCATTGGGGGAGTGAGCAAGAGACTGTGTGGAGCTAAGATGCCAACTTGGGTTAAACCACAACAGTAGGAAAATGTCAACATTTGATACATCCGTTGCATATAAAAATTATAATAATATAACACAATATGTCTATGCTGGCTTTAAGCCAAAGCACTCATGATTTATTCAGAATGCTGAAGATTCAACTTCAGGTAAAGGAATAAAAAACCATCTTATTTGGTAATAGTGGAAAGAAGAATACTTCATTTTCTGTAGATATTGAGATTTACATAGATAATAAAGTAGAACTGCAAAAACAAAAGTTTAAATCTCATTATTTCAGTGAATGCCACCAAGAAACAGAACTCCAAAACCCACTCTCAAAGAAAACAAACAAAAACCCCTCCAGAAAACCATCAACAAAAACTCCATTTTAATTCCTGCCTCAGCTACAGGTTTACCGTGATATTCTTAAGATGTTACATGACAAGTCTTTTGTCACTACTTTCTGGCAATGATTTAACTCTCATTTGTGGCATCTTGCACAGCTCCAAAGCTTAATACGTATAGTGGTAAGCTTTCACAAATATGACTGATATAAATGGGAGAGTGAGTCCTTGGTAAAGGCAGAAACCCACATTATCATATTGCTGCGTGGCAACAGGTCTAAGATGTGCTGCACAACCAGGACCACAGAAGAAATTATTGATTCAGACTTGCCCTTATTTCTGAAATGTTGTCCTACAGCACAAAGGGCATCCATAACCAAGACGTCAGTTCTACTACAGTTTGAAATTCCAGGAAGCAAAATAATTACCCATATATATTGTACAGCATTTCAATGAATATTAGTAAATACAGTAGGATTGCCTAAAAAGATGTAGGAAAAGCATGTACCAATCTCTGTTCTGGGTTGTCACTAAATTATTACACTGAAGTTATCATGGAGTTCAGGAAATGACAGGCTATCATAAAACACTGTCAAAGGTATAAGGTGATGTTTCCTGAGGAACATAAATCCTAGCATCCCTTAATTAAAGTGCTTAATTCACTTTCTTAAGAGATATTTTTTTACGAATCTCGTTGGCATACTCATCTACCTCATTAAACTGGTTCCATGCCAGTGTGACTGAACTCCTGTCAACAGAGTGAAAGCAAAGCAAAACTTGTGCAGTGAGGTGAAGAACCAGGAGTACCATAAATAAAACAATCAAACCGAACTTCTGCCATGTCAGAGATTTTTCTTGTTAATTTTTATATAATTATGCTTACCTAGATGTATATGTGGGAATTAAGATCTGAAAAGACTAGTGTAAAACTCTTACAGTTTCCTTTCCTTTTTTTTTTTTTTTTTTTTTTTTTTTTTTTTTTTTTTTTTTTTTTTTTTTTTTTTTGTGGTNCTTTTTTTTTTTCCTTTTTGAGGGGAGGTGTTAGCTTTTTTCCCCTCTTTAAAATAACCTGCCAGCTTCTGGAACTCATTATGTTCAAGTAATGAATCTAAGCAGCACAGTGCCCAGTGAGCATTTCAAAGTGGAATTTACTCCCAACAATATGATGATGAGGAAGTTGCATCAGACAATTCCTTTGCACTGCCAAAAAAAGGCTGCAACTTTGGTCCTCACAAGGTCTCATAGCTGAATAAAATTAAGAGGACATGTACTACTGAATAATATTTTTTATCTTGAACAAATTAACTTCTGAAGTTAGAAACATGTATCACCTCTTACTTGAAACACTCAGGAAGTCAGTACTTGAAAATGTAGCATACTGCCCTTTATTTCTCCCAACGGATCAATTAACTCATTGGAAAATAAACGACACAACTCTGTGTTTTCACAGCTGTATTCAAATCCACATCGTCAGTTTCCATCTGCCTAGGCATCAGAACCCCAGTACTTTGAAGCAGGCCGTGCAATTCCATGTGTTGGAGTTCTTCCTTTTTCCTGGAAATTTTTCAATATGCTTAGGGTCAGAAAAGGAATGGGTGTAGGTAGATGTGTGAAACATCCCAGGCTGTTGCTTGCACTGAGGTCAAATAGCATAGAAAGGTCTGCATGTCCGAGCTACAGCTCTCATGCTCCAAAGGGAAGCAGCTGCATGAAGACTGTCCTCTGGAAACTGTTCCCTCCCCATGATAACTCCCACCAGTTACTTAGAAAATGCTATAGGAAGTTCTTGTTGGCCTGGACCAAGGCAGCACCAGTCACATTTTAAACAATTTAATATTATAATCACATTACAATACCTATCAAGTTCCTTTGATGACTTCTTTTTTTTTTTTTTTTGACCAATATATGCATAACCTCTGTATTAAAGTGATATCACAGCTCATAGATTTGGGAACACACAAGAAGATGAAGAAGATCCTAGTGGCAGTAAGTATATAAAACAAATGTACTATGTATTTTAGATACATAATCTCACACTATGACTTTCAGCAGATCAGACTTTGGAACCCTTGACTGCAAGGAGAAAAGTGACAGTAGGAAGAAAGAGTTGCCACCTGGGCATATGACCACGTGCAGTGTTGGCTAATGACCACTCATAAAATGTTACTAGATGGAGCCTATTCCCTTTTGCTGTTTTCCTCCATTTTTTGCAGGGTGATGAAATTGCCTAAACCTCTTAGTAAAATAAGACAGTCAGGCCAGTGTAATTTTCTTACCCTCTTAGAGAGTCTTCTCAAGAGTGTTATAGTGCACAACAGTCTATATTGAATGGATGAATACCACCACAGTTTCAACAATTATACACAGATATAGGGGCAGGCAGATGTGAAGCAGAAATGTCCTGATTCCTGGGAAAGGCAGTATCGTCATCTTTTTGTGAAACTAGCTTTTGATGTCAAAACCATACATGGATGTTTATCCACAATACAGCAAAACACCTGAATGTATACCTGGACTTGTATGTCGCTTCCATTTATCAAAACACTTCGAAACTAGAAAGAGAGACAGCATCTTTGCTTTGACATGTTTCCAGTTTATTTTGGGGGCATTAAAAGTATCCTAATTTAATATATCCCCCTCAAGACTAGCAGAAATTCTTACTTTATAATTTTGTCATCTCATTTGGAAAGATACCACAGAGCTGTGGAAGTAACTGGGCCTTTTAACCTTTCTGCAATTATGTAGGTGACTCAAAGATGACAACTCTATGACACCTAAATCCATTTACTAGAGTTATTCAATACTTCAAACTCCTTAGAATACTAGGAGAAAATTTGGAAGATGGAAAATCTTATAATTTTAATGTACAAAACTTTAAGGTTGAGTATCTGCTAAAAAGCCCTCAAGAGTGACAGACTGTTATCAGTGTGCATAAGATTCTGGAAGGATAAAATGCAAAAAGGGAATTAATCAAAATGCACAAAAAAGAAAGGGTACTTAAGCCCTATTGTTGTGCTTCTGATAAATTTAAAATGTGTAAGACTGAGCTAGAGATGGAGGAAAAGAAAAGAAATATACAGAATAATTGGACTTCGTCAGATAACCTGAATCAGTGGAAAGTGCATTTGCATGAGTAAAACACATGCATAACACAAGTGCTACTAAAAATAAAAGCTAATTTTATGATCATTTTATTCCCTTGTACTTCATTTAGTTCATATTCTAACACAACAGAAAGAAAGCTAATGCAGGCATATACAGAACTGCTTTCATGATCCTAGTTATTATCATAACTGTATTTCTGTCAGAAGTTATTGGTAAGCAAACTATTCCTTGCACATTTTTATTGTTTTCTTCCACTGATTTATGTATTACCCCCATACTGCATTACTCCCACACTGCATTACTCACACAGCTTTTTCCTCTCACCTGCTGAAGTTCCCATGAAATAGTCATTATTGATCACTTTCTTTTCATCAGCTGGGTGGGTAGATATGTTAGTTTTCCTGAGCTGTTGTGTTAAATGTGGTCTATTTCATTTAGACCTGTAGTAGATAGAATATCTGTAATGGTATTGTGTGGTTTTCATCAAAGCTTCCTGCAAAACTAAATCAAAAGACTTTTTAAAAAAAAATTTGGGGAGGTGGAAAGGGAAGTGGAGGTGAGAGAGATACAAATCATGAAAAGAAAGAGTTGTCTTAACACCCATTTTAAGAACTTATTTTACCTTCTGAGTGTTCCAAGATGCCTCGTCATCATGGGTACCTTTTCCTTTCCCAATGACAGCCATAATGCTGACAAGGTCACAAGAGATGAAAATGCTAAGTGTAGTGTACTCTGCAGTCAAAGCTTACTGCTCTGGGACAAGGAGACCTTGCGATTTTCCAATCTCAGGATGCCAAGAAGACATAAAACATTTTGAGTGTCTGGCTAGAACTCACTGGTTATTAACTACATTTCAGGTAATTATCTTCATGGTAGAAACTGAACTGGGGTGTGGCAACGAGATAAAAATTATCTTCCTGCCACCCCTGCCCCAGTTGGACACATATTAGAACACCAAAACAAGCATAAGATTACTTCTAGGCTGTACCAGACCAGAGCCTTATCTTGATTAAGCCACTATAAATCCAGAATAACTCTACAGAAATCACACTTCACTCCAACTGAGATGAGCATCTGGCTTCCTGTATAGAATCTTTGATTCTCTGGTCATGATAGCCATGACATCAGGCAATATTAGGAAAGTTTCAGGGTTTTACAAATCACTGCAAAGTGATAGAAACACCCAGAATGTGGAGCTTGACACAGACACTTTCTGTACTTAAGCCCACTTGACCTGATACTTCTGGAAAATAAATTCCATGAGGTTACATAAAGTTAAAATCAATGAATTGTTGGATGAACAATAGACTTAACAACTTGTTTCTTAAAATTTGTGTGAAATAAACCAAGCTTGGTTCCTTTCTCCTTTTCTCTCTCCCCTAACATTTTCTAGTTTGCACCAATGTGATAATTTCACCCTGAAATTCCACCCAGCTCTCTGTGGTGTACTCAGTATTGGCAGCAAGAGCCTGCACATGCTCCACCAGACTCCCAGCTGCTCTATATGCATTGCTGGACAGGCAGCAGATCAAACAGAGAATTAACTATCAAGTCTGTTTTACAGCCTTCTTTCATGACGAGAGAAATTCTCCTCTAACTAATGATTTTTGTCAAGAAGCTGGAAATTCAGAATTGTGAAATCTCTAGCCTTCAGCTATACTTGTTAAAACTCAAGGCTTTTACGTATTATTTGAGGTAACTGGCAGAGAACAGTAATTTCTGTCTTCCCTTAGTTGTTCCTGGTTTAGGAAGTCGTAATAAATACTTGAGTTGAGGAGATTACTTCTGTGTGAGAGCATATGATAATTCATCTTTTCATCTTCCTGGACTTATATAACATTTGGACCTATATAACATCTCATCAATTCATTAAAGGAAGTGTGAAATGACACTTCTAGGAGCTCACTGCTTCATTCTAGAGCATGATCCTATCAGCACATTTAATTTATCAGCTTCTTAAAACCTTAAAAAATAGAAAAATATTATAATCAAATCTCCCTTCTTTTTTCTGGACTTATTAACAGCTCACAAAGAATATGAAAATACATCCATAAAAAACACAATCTGCCCAGCAACATCTTAAAACAGAATCAGGATAAAGTATAAAGCTGATCTAAAGTATTAAAATGAGTAAATTGTTGAAGTTTTCCCTTAGCAGACCATGTTTCAGACATTCCCAATTCCCAGTTAATTTCCAATTAACTTCTATTTCTTTCAGGTTTAGATACCTCAACTTTGTGTCTCTGGAAGAGAAGAACCTCATGAAAAAAAAAAAAATCATCTTTCCCCTACCTCATGAAAAGCTGTAAAACTTTCTGCTTTCCTCTCTGCTTTGGAAATTTGTTGCATTTCTTCTTCAGTGATGTCCATTCAATTTGCTGAACCACTTCTTTAAGGCAGCACTACATTTGCTGTGAGTGGCATCTTCTTATTTACTGTTTTGGCCATACATTCAGTCTTCCCAATCAATGGAGATTAGAGGTCTATCACTTAATACTTTTTGATAGATTGCCAGAGGTTATGTTTAAAAAACACAGAAAGTGTTCAGAAGGGAGACATAAACCCCCTTCAAAACCAAAGAGTGAAGTAGGTTACTGTCTTATTTATGATCTTCTCACAAATTTGAAAATCGACAGACTTCAGAAGGCTTGACTTTAATTCTCACTTACTCATTTACACAAAAGTCTAAGTGAAAATTAAGCCCTTTATGTCAGTAGCCACGGGTGTTTCGTTTTCTTAGGTTTTCCAAGCATACAAGTCTTGAGAATTCAAAAATACCAGAGGAAAAATCCTAAAAAACATGCAGGCAGTAAGTGCAAGGAGCAAATGAGTAAAAAACAGATTACAGATGCTTAAAGAAATGTTCAAAGGATTTTTGTTTCTTCATCTCTTCAGTATTCCGAAACAATCAGCTTTCCTGAGAGAGATGCATATTTTTATATAAGAAATTAAGTTACAATAGAGATCTTGTCTCATCTCATGTACAAATATAACTTAAGCTTATCATGTTTTATATATTTCACTTCTGAACTGTGTTGTGTTTGTGGGCTTTCAGCTGTCTGATCATAAACTGCAAATACAATTTTTCTCATCAAAGTAGCAACATTTATGAGAACTGAAGCCTTTGTCTTGCTCACTCACAACTGATCTTTCATAAAAAGTTCACTATCCATCACGTTCAAGTACAGCCAAAATTTTATTTTCTTAAGAATATGTTACTGTGCATTTCCTCCTATGAATACACAGAAACCCAGACCTTTGTTGACACTCTGGTCTATACTAACCATGTGCAAAATATGTCCTGTGCTTCGTAGAACAGACTGTAATTGACCCCAGGAAAATGAGAACAAGTGTTTATTTCTCTTTACACATAAGGGTACAGGTCTATATATAGGACACAAAACAAAGAATGATTTATTGTTTTCCAGTGTAATGCAAGAAAAAATATTAAAGATAAAAAAGTAAAACTGAAAGCATTTCACTTAGTGTATTAACAAACATTCCCCCCCAAAATTTAATCTGCCTAAATTAACTGTGAGAAGTATAATTCAATCTCTTCTATTCATTGGATAAAACCTTTGTGCCAAAGTTTGAGAAAATTCCCTAGTTTCTAATATCAGGCCCAGCCAGCGTGGGCTCATGAAAGGCATGTCTGGGTTAACCAGCCTGATCTCCTTCTAGTACAAGGTGACCCACTTAGTGAATGAGGGAAAGGCTGTGAATGTTATCTATGTGGACTTTAGCAAAGCCTTTAACACAGCATTCTCACAGAGAAACTGGCTGCTTATGGCTTGGATCAGTGCACTCTTCTGGGTGAAAACCTGGACAGCTCCGTTTTATGGCTTTGTTGTCAGCCTGGAGGTGGGATCAAGTGCAGACTCTGTCCATTTGGAAACTGCACCAAGTTGTGTGGGAGTGTTCATCTGGAGGGTAGGAAGGCTCCCCACAGAGAGATCTGGACAGGCTGGATCGATGGGCCAAGGCCAGTTCTGAGAGGTACAACAAAGTGAAGTGCCAAGTCCCGTGCTTGGGTCTCGACAACCCCCTGCAGCGCTGCAGGCTGTGGAGGAGTGGCTGGAAAGCTGCCCAGCAGAGAAGGACCTGAAGGTACTGGTTAACTTCTGGCTGAACCTGACCCAGTGTGTGCCCAGGTGGTCAAGAAGGCCAATGTCATCCTGGCCTCTATCAGCAACTGTGTGGCCAGCAGAACCAGGGCAGCGATTGCCCCCCTGTACTCAGTGCTGGTGAGTCACTACCTTGAATCTGGTGTCTACTTCTGGGCCCCTCACTACAAGAAAGACATTGAGGTTCTGGGGTGTGTCCAGAGAAGGTCAGTAGAGCTCGTGAAGGGTCACTTTGGAATTGCTGTGATACTCAGTCTAGGACAAATAATGTAACGAGTTCTTTTTTTCCCATGTTTTGTGTCCCTTTTATTTTATTTTTTAAAAAATGTCCCCTTTATTTTGCATGGGGAGTTTTTTTGTGGTACACATTTCTATTTTAAACTTTTTACTCTTAGTGTTCCTTTTATAAACACTACAGTTTTATTCTCTTAAAGTAGCATTGATTTGGACTTTAGCATTTGATGCCACTGCAATTCCTCTGATAATGATAGCTTATCTTGTTCAAACACAAACTTAATGTCTGGTCACATGAGATACCACAGAAGTGTTTTGTTTACAAAATCCATAGGCAGAAGCACTTTTTTCCCTATTTTTTCAATAGCACAAAGTGGAAACTTCTTACATTGGTGCATGAGTCTTGACTTGTTTGATTCTCCTGTCAATACTATATTTTAGGAAAGGGGACACACATGACTAAAACAGGCATTTCTAGAAGTGTACTTGAAAATTTATAAAAAGCACGACTTACCTCTTAAATAAAACCTTCATAATGGTTTCAAAGACTGCACTTCATTTGTGTTAGTGAAATAATTCACGCAATAATGTGTGTTCACGGAGTGATTTGATTATGAATTTTAAACAGCATGCAGGAATTTCTTTAAGGCCGGAGATTCTGGAATAACACTAACTTTGGATATGAAACTTTCATTTTAGTAATTTTCATTTTGCATGGATATGAAGAAAAGGTTTACTAAGTAAGAAAAAGCAAGAAAATCAGGAAAACTAGGAAAAAAAACCCCACATAATTTGAGAGTTAACAGAGATGCAGATTTTGATGTTGGGATAGCTTTTACAGAACTACTAAGCTCATGAGCTCATTTTTACCTAAAGTTCCAATTTTCATTAAGGTCCTAAGTTTCACTTTTCTTGACATGAGTATTAATGCCCTTGCATCTCATAAAACCACAGCTGACCTCTGTCAAGATGTGTTCATTTGTGTTGAAAGATATACTCTTAGTGGGAAAGACTCTTCTTTCAGGTTTGTTTGTTTGTTTGTTTGTTTGCTTGTTTGTGGGTTTTAGTTTTGTTTGTTTTCTTTTTGTTAGGTTTCATTGAGGTTTTGTTGTTGGTTTTTTCTGTTTTCCCCCTGAGAGGCAGACAGGAGAGGCTGCTTCATTCTTCCATATTCTGAATTAGACTAATTAAATTCTAATTAAAATTCAAATTTTAAGAAAACAGAAGAACACAGATAGTACAAAAGCAAAAGATGGATTAGGGATATTGAAGGGCTTCAGAAGGTGGGATTGTTATGTGAAAAACAAGAAAATATTGAATATACAAGAAACTGAGGGGAAGCTGAGCCTAAATTAGAATAATTGAAAATATGAAAGGCATAAATCATTGTAAAAATACAATAGATAGAAAATACAATAGATAGATAAAGGCAATTAGCAGAAAGTACTTGTCACTTCTGAGTAGTTAGAAGCCCAATTTTCTGTGTGTACAGGAACACAGACATGGAAATGACCTGAAATAGTGGTCAAGAGGTGATTGCTTCTTGAAGGCTCAGAAGTGAAAATGCTCATTTTTTGGTCTCTTGATTTAAACCAGTCTCATTTTTTTCAGGGGAGAACAGAGGGAAAACTGTCAAGGTATTTGACTGCTTGACTTTGGTTTTGCTCTTTACGCAGAGACGAACTGCACACTAAGCAACCTCAATATGATCTTCAATAAATTATGCTTACTTTTTATGATGTATTCACTTACATTCTAGAATTCAGTGAGTGAGATTCTGCTGTAAACCATGCCAAAACACACAGTTGTATTAGAGGGAGAAAAGAGGAAAGGAAAAAATTAAAAATACATACACCACATCAATTAATCAGTGACTTTTTAAGTAAGACAGAAACCAGGAAATTCTAATTGTAGTTAAACTGTGTAGTATAAGAAACCAGTATATCCATATGACAAAAACCAATGTGGACATCTGAATACACAACATCAGATTTCACTCATAGTTTGTCTTGTAAGGGAGTGAATTTTCTATTTTATGGTAGATTCCTTTGGTTTGGTCTGGGATAGAGATAATTTTCTTCATGGCTTCTTATATAGCTGGTATAGTGCTGTATTTTGGGATGAGAATAATGTAGGTAAACACACTGATGGCTTAGGTTTTGCTGAGCCGTCCCTATACTAAGTCAAGGAATTTTCTGCCTCTCCCCCCACCTCATCAGCGAGGGGGCTGGGGGTGTACAAGGAGCTGGGAGGGGTCAGAGCTGGGACAGCTGACCCCAGCTGACCAAAGGGATTTCCTAGACCTTATGGCCTCATGCTGAACAAAACAAAAAAACCTCTAGAGGAGCTGGCCAGGGCATAGTGGCAACTACTTGGGGACTGTCTGACAATTGCTTTTTTATCATTAATATTATTATTATCCCTTCCTCTTTTGTCTCAATAAGCAGTCTTTCTCTCAATGCATAAGTTTTACCCGTCTTTTGATTCTCTACCCCATCCCATTGTGGAGAAACGAACAGGTGACTGGGAGGTGCTTCACACCCTGTGAGGTTAAACCACAACATTGGTCCATGATATCTGCCAGTACTTCTTTCTTGGTTTTTGGGTTGTTTGGGGGCTTCTTGTGACTATTGTCTTACATTTAGTCTGTCTATCTATCTATCTATCTATCTATCTATCTATCTATCTATCTACCTATCTACCTATCTACCTACCTATCATATATTTATCTGGGAAAGATTTGTTTAGCTTTTTGGTGCCAGTTGGTTAAACTCAGCTTGAAGATGTCTGATTTTCAAATGTTTTCATCAATATCATGATCTAGAGGGCACACTTCATGAGCTGATATAATAATTTTTGTGGTAATGAAGGCATATTATAAGAGAAAATTAAAATGTATTTCAAATAACTTAGAATATCAAAGAATCTGAAAAAAAAAAAAAATAATTAAACAGATTTTTTTATCCAGGAGTAAGCATGAAGAGATACAATGTTGCTGTCTTTAAGCACCCGTCAGCCACTCGTTCATGGCTTCGTTCCCTGGTAGGATGGGGAAAGAATCAGAAGCCTAAAAGTGAGAAAGAAACACATGGATTGAGATAAAAACAGTTGAAAAATTAAAAAGATATAATAACAACAGCAACATGTAATAATAATAATAACAACAACAACAATAATAGTAATAGTAGTAGTAGCATGGGAAAAAAGGAGAAAACCAATGTGAAACCTCCAAAGTCGTGAGTAAAAAATTGCAAGAAAATAAGACCCAGCTTGGCACAATGAAGTCATAGGGTAAAAGTTTATTTCCCTCTTTTAAATGAGTGTTTATGGAGAAGGAAAAACACCGGAGGTAAGATAACAGGTTAACTGACTCCTAAGACATTCTTTTTTAAACTTTATTATTAGATAAAAATACTAGAGCATATACTTAATGCACTATTTATTTACATAATTGGCCTTTAAGTTTAAGAACTGTATATTTTATTTTATGGTTTTCAGGATCTAATATTTAAAATTGGTTTGTGCTCAAGCCCAGGAATATTCATTTTGCTCATCATAATATAAAGCAAGACAATACTCTCTTCTGCAAAAATAATGGAGTGGGTTTAAATTGCATCCTACATTTTCGTCCTGATTATCATCATGTAGTTAAGCTGTTAAATTAAAATTTTGGCCAAAATTTGCTCCATGAAAACCTGCTGGTAGGTTTTAGAATGCTTTGGATCATATTTGTACTGGCAAAGATCAGAATGCATGCTATAATACACAAAAACAAAAGCAGTTTTCTAAACAACCCTTTTTATTCTTAAATTGAAATGGAAAGTGAAATTCACAACTACCACTAAGGATTTGAAGATTTTAATGCTTTATTTCTTGCTTTTCTGGAGTTTTATGCATTAAACTTTCTTTAGTACCATGCTTCAGATTGTAGATAAATTTGATTTCAGATTTATCATCTGTCTACTTTTGGGACCACTTTGTAGATAGCTTAGTGTGGATTTGGGTAAATCTAGGTTACTCCATCATGACTTATGGGTATCTGGAGAGGATACATGCTAGATTTCACAAATTTTAGGGTTGATGTTGCGTATCATTCACTTGTGTTTCAGTGTAATGGGGAAATTCTAGGCTTCATTCTTTAAACAATTTTTGTATTTTTCTGCCAGGCAAAAAAACACATACATGTTAAGAACGGCAGTAATTCCTTTAAATTGACTGAAATAAAGTCTACTCAATCACCTTCTCTTGCTATTGTCAGACTTTTCATGTTCCCTTCACATTAGATGAAAACAGCTTAAAAGAGTTAAGTGTCCTGGGTAACTCCTAGCCATGTGGAGACAGTGGCATGTACAAGGGAAATTAATTTCTGAGGTTCATTAATTTGTGCACTTGAGCAAGTAATAAATATAGGCTTGGGCATAGCAAGAGTTTTACAGCATTAAAAAGGAAGAATATATTTATTAGGAAGAAATATTATTAAGTCTAAAGGCAACATAACCAGGAAAAGGGGTGCTTGGTGTTCAGGTTTACCGTGAATAAGAGGGAGCTCCTCTATGAGATGTATTTTTAGAGCAAGGTGTTAAAAATGCCAAACTCAAGGGTTCAATCCCCATACTAGCCATTTGCTCAAGAGTTGGACTCAATGATCCTTGTGGGTCCCTTCTAGCTCAGAATATTCTGTGATTCTGTACTGGTTTGTAATAAAGTTTCTCCATTCAGTTTTCAGGTTTTGACAAAATTAATGAAATTTTCACCGTGTAGTAGAAACTGCATGTTTGTGAAAACTGCAAAATGGTTAATGGTGAGTCTTGTCTTTAATCTCAGGCAAAGTTTATCTTCTGCAATAAGATTAAGTTTCTTTCCAGCCAAAGTATTTGACTCACAAAATTTTAGTCATGGGTTAAATACTGCAAGCATATTTCACAACTTCTGCTGAAAGTTATTATAAGAACTCCATCTGTGTATTTCTTTCAGCTTCTAAATTGAATGTCAGTTTAGTTTGTAGGACTGTATTTCAGTCAGTAAAAATTTACTACGACCCAAATTCACTTTAAAGTGGTGAGTTAAAGAATCACCTAAACTTCGTTCTGATTCTTTTCTTTGGAAGAACAACATCAAATGACAATTTAAAAAATGTATTTTAAAGTCTGCTTTGTGCCTACATGTGTGTATTCATTCAAAAACACAGGTTTTGATTTGGTTTCATATGAAGGAGATGAACTGCTTTTCAAGAAATGGTGCAAAAAGCATGAAGACTGCTTTGTATGCTTCAAGTTATTATGTTCATGAAATAGCAAACCGTGTATTCAATTAGATCTTGATGTATAAGTTTCATTTCTTATTGCAATCTATCAGAGATTTTACAGGGTGAACAACAGAACTGGTGAATATGACAAACATGTCAAAGTCAGTGAAGGATTATAATCTGGTATTAATATTGTAACTGTTTCATGTAATAACAGTACAGTTAGAACTGTTTGTCAACACCTTGTTATAAATTACCTACTCTTGGGGACTATACTAGTATCCTCACATGTATGGTTCTAAAAGGCCAAAATTCAATGGCTTTCCAGAGTGAACTATCTTCTCTAAAGTAGCTATTTATCAACCACAGTATCCTTGCTCAAATTTTAGGCATTAGGAGTGAACAGAAAATTGCAAAATGTATTCAAAATTATTCTCTTTAACAATATGTTTTTGTTGAAAAATACTTGCATTCTATTAACACCGTAATTGCCAAAATTCACTAGAGTTACATTGAAATAGTGATAAAATAATCAGATGACTCCTAATGGCCACTGTCACAGCAGTCTTGTTGCTTATACAGACAGCAGTGATGATATGAAGCCTCATACCAGGTAGGGGGTATGTAAAGGAATGTAGTATACCCAGGGAACTTCCCAGTTCCCACATTGCACAACTGCAGCTAGAGACAGGCTTCCAAATGAATTCTATTATTAAAAAAATATAGTATACATTAACAAGATTATTTAATTTTCATTCAGTTGGGGAAATACAAGAAAATTCTGAAGAACTGGAAAACATGTAAGAAAAGGGAGAGTGTGAGTTCATAGGCATATTTAAGTCTGAGAGAAGTTTCTCAGGGATTATAAAGCAGTTACAAACTCTATAGCATGATGATGGAGAAATCATAAAACTAAGATTTTTTTCAAAACATTTGTATTGATAGAATTGCTGGTCTACCTGATAAATAGTATTGTGTGGATGTATACTTCGATTTCTCCAAGGTTTTTAAGTAACATATTAGGTTTCGTTCAAAAAATATTATACTATATGTAATCATCACAGCAATGAGTAGATGTATTTTAAAAGTGGTTTGTTAACTACAATTCCCTATAATCCAACAGAGAAATATTATGGTAAGGCATAATCTTGAAAAATATATTTTAGATTTTTTGTTCTAAATATTTACCTATGACCTATATGACATGGTAACTTTCTACAATGCTGCTAAATGACACTGGTTGATGAGGGAAGCATTGGTAATTAAAACTAAAAAAACATTTCCCTTTTAGTACAGTGACCCAAGTGATTCCAAATTTTGCATTTGAGAGTAAACCATATATGCGATATACATCTATAGGAATCCTATAATTCTTAAAATCAGTAATTTAAAAGAAGACAGATTTCAGCATCAAAATTTGATTCAACATAAATTCTCATGTGTACTATTTGTGGGGAAAAAAAAAAAAAAAAAAAAGGTAAAGAGGAACACCAGAAAGGAAGGAACTTTTTTTAGTATAGAGGGTATGTAGAACAGCTAAAATTCCATACCCATTTCAAGACAACAATGAATACTGTGAAGTGTTAGGAAGTCACGTGAAGTGTGGTCATAGTTCTCATGAGTAGCGTGGAAATCTTGAGAGAAATTCACTTTCTTCCACTCAGCTTCCTTAAAATAATTAGGACAGATGCTTTTGATCTGCCGTTTTTAAGATTTCAAATGAAATCCACATTAACTCTTGCTGGAAGACAAGCACTACAGAATAAAGCTTCATTTAAAAATGTCAAAAGATAACTTGTTCATCAGGAAAAATAATTAAGAAAAATACCTGATAGTAGAGGATGCTGGTAAATACACAGTGAAATCCAATGACTGGAAGTTTTGACCAACTTAGTTTTTAAATGTAATAGATTTAGTCTTGGAGTCCCTTTGTACTGGGAAAAACTGGGAACTTCAAACACTTGAGTATGTGCAATTTGTGACAATCATATTTACAGTGAAGGAATAAGGCTTTTACAGTATCATCAATTTAGCAGCACTGCCACAGCTAACTCTTGAAAACCTTGGGTTCATCAGAACTTGCAGCAGTTCAGCTTAACTGGGGAAACGGAACCATATGATCCTCTTCCCTTGCACACTGTTTCCTTCTGGTTATCTGATACAGGTGCCTGGAGAGGATGGGATTTTACAATAGCTGAGTTCTGGCAGCAGACCACGTCCAAGTTTCATTTTCCATTGCTTGAGGCTGTTGTCCTCAGAAGTAAGAAAAGAATATTGCACTTCATCGTGCACCTTTAGACTCACTGATGGTTTGGTGTGCTCTTCTGGTTTTCCTTTATCACCTTCTTAAAAAGAATCAGATAAATGGCTACGCCTAGAGTGGACCGATAGTCTAGAACATGCTAATAATAAAATATTCCTGACAAGATTATATTTCTCAAAAAATATTCTTCAGCTTGTTTGTGGCTCTGGTTGCACGACCTTTGCCCCTCTTCCCACCCCACTCTCTGCCTGGTAAGAAAGGTTAGAAGACAAGTAACTTCATTGCTTCTGTAAACCTACACACAGTTAATGTAGCCATATAGCAAAAATGTGAGTGAAGAGAGATGAAATATTTTTAATTAGTCTTTAGACAAAATAATCAATGTTCAGCTTCTCACCTTGAGGATTATTTTTCATGATTATGGTGCTTAAAGATTTTTCTAAGAAGCTCCTGTAGGAGGATGGAATTAATGTTATTAACAATGTCATTTTCATTCTGAGTGAAAGATTTAATGTCTCCACAGTAACAGTTAACATCACTGAGCCACTAAAGAAAAATAATGCAATATAAAACATTTTTTTTCATTTGAGGTTTATTAAGCTTTGTAATGTTTTTTTAAGCTTTTTGTAATGGTTCATGCTCCATAATGTAGTTAGCTTTTCTATAAGGAAGAATAAATTCTCATAGTGCAATCTGTAGTCATGACACTGACATAAACATTACTGTAAGGAAAAAGTCATGATATCTTTGGGGAAAATTTTACTTAGGTGATGGTACCAAAGAGGCATTTCTGTCTAGGCAGAACTGAATGTGTTTTTAATAACCAGATAAATATGTGGGACATGAATTAGTGACTAGGAATATATTCATGAACAAAATAACAAAGATGTAAGTATTAAAATAGGTAGAGTTGGTCTTAAGTTGTTGTGCAGTAAGGAACATGGAACATGGAATGTCCTCACTGCTCAACAGGAGATCTTTTTAGATAGCCATTGTGTCATACTAATGTTAGTGAAGGGCTGATAAAGAATTAATCTCCTTCATTATCTGCACTGTAAAACTAATGGGAATGTTCATGATGCAGTTGTCAGGCAGTGCAAACATGAGGGTTACCTAGGGTAACCTATAGTATATTCCTGAGATTTATTAAGCTGCTAATTGTTTTAGTAATTATATAAATGATGAGTCTTTTTTTGTGAGTACAGGAGCATAAGAAATTTCAGCATCAAAGTATAATCCTTAAAAATGTATGCTGTTAAGGGATCTGTCACTTCCTGTCAAAAATTTGTTGCTTAGAAATTTTAGTAATTCAGAAAAGAGAAACTGTCATCTAGGAGAAACAAAGAGCAAAAATACTAAATTTGTAACAAACTTGTTAAAAATACTTAGCAAAATACAAATTCAAATACAAATATTTATGCAATGCAAATATAATCATATAAATTGGAAGACCATTGTGACTTATCTGTGGTGTCAAACTTTATAAAAATATCAAAGTTTTAAAACGACTAAATTTATAACTTAAAGCTAGCCATTAACAGAATGCATCATTTAAAGCTGTTGACATTATAACAAGGATTTGATAAGCACTGGCTCTAGGCTCCTAGAATTAGCATTTATTTAGATTCCACTTTGAAACTCTGCGGAAACATTCCTTTTAGGACACTGTATTGGATTAATTATGTTTTTATCCAATACTACTTGAACAATAAGAAAAACTACAGTTTTGTCTTTAGATAAATTTCATCATGTGTGAGTAATTTTGGAAGTCTTTAAATAATAATTATACTTAAAATGCTTCTAGTAGCGCACAACCGTAAAATTAACTTTAACTCTCATTTTACCAACTTTACCAACTACCAGTAAGTGTTAAGTCTTCCACTACCACCTCACCTTAAGCCGCTAGTTGTCTTCCTCATTCCCAAGAGCAATTAATTCCTGCAGGATGTAAATAGACACACAAAAACATGATCACCATTGGACAATACTTGCAATATGCATTTCAAATTCAAACTTCATCCTTTTTTACCGACTCCACATGCATTAGCTCTCTTCTCAGTGCTTATCTTTTCTCTCATGTGGTTGTACTGCTTTTTTGCCAGCTTTCAAAAGCAAGTTACAAGCTCCCTCTCCATGGTGTGTTTGCAGTAGGTTGCAGCTGTTCTGACTGAAACTGTTACTGGAGTGAAATGAGAAATGAGACTATGGCAGAGGATCAGACATTTCTTGAATCCTTTTAACCATGCCTTTGAATTTGTAAGGGAAATCAATACTAAAGAACTGAACTTGAAATAAATTTGAGCAAAAGGAAAAAAAAAAAAAACAAACCAACTCCTAAAACAGAAAAAGGAGATAGAACAATCTTAAATTAACAATTTAATTAAATAATATCTTTTTTAGTACTTGTTGGTCTCTATGCTTAATCTCAACATGATTCCTGACTTTTTCAAGTGTGAAATCACATCCAAGAAAACTTTTGTGCATTGGTTGTAATCAACCATAAACCATGAGATAACCATGAAAAAATTATATTCAGCATTCTTTTATTTATAGACTGATGGACTGATTTTTAAAAAAAAAAAACAATAAATGAATGAACTAATTTTTTCATCTATTAAGAATATAAAAATATGGAGTGTGTTTGTAGAGATATCAATGAGTAATACTCAACAATATCTAACTGAACAAAAATAAGGCACAGGTAATCATATTATTCCAATACATCTGAAGGGCAATACAACAGTTCAAAGTTCTAAAAAGTAATTTAGTAAAGGCCATTCATCAGATAGCTGCTTCAAGTAGAATGATGGAGTTATGTGCACAAATAATAGCATTTCTATTAAATCAGAACAGAGAATTAAATGTAATCTACACAAGTGATTCATGCTCATATGAGTTCAACTGATATCATATGAGCTCAACAGATATATTCAAATTAAAGATGTGTCAAGTTGTAATTACCTACCAAGGCAGACTTGCTTCAGACTTCGGAAATAATTTTTTTAACTATCTCCATGCACATATCTCTGTATGATTGACTAGCTTCTATAATAATTTATAGTTTGTGTTTGCCCTTTGTGCTTTACAATTTATTTACTGCAGTGCAGCCTTTTTACCCCGTTTGATATTGCAGCTATTCAAGGGAAATCCCACTTGTGTATGTATGTTCATTTTCTACTCCAAAACTATTAATTTTTATCTTCTGAATTCTTACTTAGATCATTCTGGTTAACTACTATTTTCTATGTGGACAGCATGACATGTTGAAGGTTTATGATCAAGTTAAGCATTCACCTTTGTACATGTATACACACATGGGCACAAATATATAAAGATATTTATAAAGATCTTAAATAGCTGTGAACACTGCTGAAGTTTTGGACAGAAGACACCAGAGAACCTGTATGTGATTCTGGATATTTATGCAAGATGCAAGATGGATGTCTCAGTGGGATGTTGTTTATGAGGAGATAACATGTCTAAAGGATGTTTACTTCAGTGTTTTAGAAAGAACAGGGATTAAAATAAATTCTTGCCACACAGATAATTTTTGAAACAATGACTAATATTATCCAGTTCATAGTCTGTACACTGATAGATACTGGCATATCAAGATAATAAAAAGCTTTAAAGCTTTCCACTTATTTAGGGACATTTATGACAAGAATGAGCAGATGCATTCAATTAAGTCTTATTTCACATGCTCCAGAACTACTGGGAGGATCTGGAGCAACTTACAGAAGTGGTAGTACAAAGCATAACCACTGCAACTTCTTTCAGATAATTCTCAGACTATTCCGTAGGCATAGTGTTAAACAAAGAAGCACTGACTAAAATAAAATCAGAAGTTAACATTCTGGATTTTTCAGAATATATTTCAAAGCGTTAAGGTTCCACTGTGTGATATTTAAGTGGCAATAACCCCATCTGACCCCAAGTTCAAATTAACATTGAAACACATCCTAGCCAGCCTTGTGTATCTGTATTCACAGATGTTCATCACTCATTTGTGGACACCAGTCGAGACTGACATGAAAAGAACATGTCAAAAAAGCAAAAAGTTCTAAAATGCGATAGAGAAATTTTTCCTGTGGCTCCCATAGGATGTCATATGAAGGCACCTTATTGTTATAAACTATGTTAGTCAAACCTTCTGTTTTCAAAAACACGGGGAAATATTTTATTAAAAAATCATTAATTGATTCCTCAATTCTCACAGTCATGTTTAAGGACCATGTCTTTTCAACAGCTAATTTTTTTTTATTTTATTTTTAATTTTGAACATAAATTAAGTACTGTCTGGATGATTTCTTTTGAGGTCTTCTTAAGCAATATTATTATAATCTACTCTTTGGAAACAACTCTGCATAAGCCCACAAACTCCATTTGTAACTTCATCAGGGAAAGCTGAGAAAACTTAAGAAAGTGTAGAGGTTTAGTGTCTTGCTTTCAGGTGATTTATTTTTTTCCTGAAACAAAATATTGTATTGGTTTCGCACAGCCAGGGTTTTGGTAGTAGGGGGGGCACTGAGATGGCTCCTGTCAGAAGGTCCTGGAAACTTCCACCATGTCCAGCAGAGTCAATCTCTGATTGCTCTGAAGATGGACATGCTGCTGGCCAGGACTGGGCCAATGAGAGAGGTTGGTAACGCCTCTGTGATGACATATTTAAGAAGAAAATTTTTAAAAAGTCACAGGATTTTGGATTCTAGTCAGAGAAGAGGAGGAGGTGAGAACATGTGAGGGAAAACAAGATGGAAACACCAAGGTCAGTGGAGAAGGAGGGGGAGGAGGTGCTCCAGGCGCCAGAGCCGAGGTTCCTCTGCAGGCCGTGGTGNGTGTGCCCGTGGGAGGGGCTCACGCTGCAGCAGGTGCGGTTTGGCTGCTGCTCGGGAGAGTGGAGCCAGGCCGGGAAGTTCACGGAGAGCTGTCTCCCGTGGGAGGGACCCCACGGCCTCACAGGGGAAGACTCCTCTCCTGGAGCAGTGGAAAGAAATTTCGGTGACAAACTGACCACAAACCCCCCTGCCCTGTCTCACTGCTCTGTCGGTGGGAAGGAGGGAGGGCCTGGGGGGGAAGGTGTGTGAAGGTATTTTAAGGGTTTATTTTACTACTCATTATCCTACTCTGACTCTGTTAGTAATAAATTCACTTCGTAACTTTAAGTTAAGCCTGTTTCGCCCTTGAAGTGTTTCCTCCCAATCCTTATCTTGTTGCCTTTCCCTGGTCTTAAAGCCAGACATGGTTAAGGGAAACAGGGTTTTTACCTCAGTATTTATTTAAGGATCCTTAAAGGTGCACCACTTCGTCCAGGTGGAACGCGCCAAAAAACGTACTGATATGTCCGCCAGAAAATGCACCCCGAAAATGCACCTACACAATGAATTGTGGATACAATTAAGGCCTTGCAAATTAGCATATCTATCAAAGATTCTCCAATGAGAGGCTCGAGTGAACCCCCTGTCCCAAAGAACCTTCCCCCCAGATGGGCCTATCTTACTTTACAGAATGTGTTCTGGAGAGGACCTTGGTGTCTGAGGCTTTCTGACCCCTGACTGCGAGGCTTCCAGGATGTTTGGTCTCCTGGCTTAATCGGATTTAAGGTCTCAGCTAGGTTATGAGACATAAGGAGTTATAAATATGTGGGCTAAAAGCACTAGTACATAAAAGCTGTATGAAAGGGGATATAAAAGGGGTATAAAAGAAAAGGCAAAAAATCATCGTGGCATCAATCTCAAGTCATGAAGCCTTCGTTAACTTTTTTTCTTTCCCTCCTCTGCCCAGCCGTGGTAGGGGAGGGGCTCTCGTGGGTGCCTGGCGCTTGGCCAGTGTCAAACCACAACAAATATTTTATCTGGAAATAAAAGATTTCATATAAATAGTAGAAAGAATATAAAATAAAATATTAGGGGGATTAGAAGGATAGTGGAAGGATAAAAAATAAGCCTGAACCTTTTTACAACCTGGAATAATCTTCTCTGAGACTTTAAGACTCTTTTGCTTGGTTTTGGAATGAATGATGAAACTGAACAGGAACAGTTCCGTATGTGAAGAATCAGATTTTGTTGTCCAGGCTGTTAATGATTGCCTTTAGCAAGAGAACAGTTGCTTTGTAATAACAGATGTTAAAATAAGGGGTCAGTGTAAAAAGAGCTACTACATAGAATTCAAAATTTTAGAAGAGATTGACAATGAAATAGACAACTAACTATTTTGTCAGGTGAACCACTAAACTACCACTGAAACAACTGATATCTGTATCACCTATGTTAAACAGCATCCTAATATAAACAAACACCTAAATGCTATTACCAGTTGCTATTATCAGTTGTAAGTTTCTACTGTCAAAGAATAAGGGAAGAAATCCCTAAAACAAGTCAAAACAAAAGGAAGTTTTCTTATTTGGTAATTTTTATCCTTCTGGACAGTTTTCTGATAAAACAACACCACTTGAAATTGCAACATATTAAGAGTTTGTGATTGAAACATGTACTTGGTATATTTAAGTACCATTGGTAATTATTTTTTTCATTTCTAGGACATAAAAACTACAGTGCATCTGTCAAAAGCATTGGGGTTTTGTTTTCTCTCCTGTCAAATATTCTTTTGCAGTAAAATCACAAACAGTATATTTAGTAGTATACTTGCTAATAAAAATTAATTTTAACCCATTTGAATAAAAATAATAAGAAGATCTTTAGATTGAAAAACTTACTATAACTTTGGAACACTTTTTGTATCATTTAATAAGGTAATAATAAAGTGTCTTGTCAATAAAAAAAATTAAATAAACAAATAAAAATGCTAAACAGCTGTTGATAAAGAATCAGTAATGAAAATCAAAAATAATTCTCTCACCACAGAAGTCTCAGTAATATTATTTGCAAATTAGCAGTTCTTTTAAGAGACCATTGATATATCTAGCTTTGTACATGAAAGGCGTTGCAAGATATTGCACTGAGAATGACTCAATAATTCATGAGCTCAATAAATAAATAAAAAATGTGATTGTCAGTAGCTACTCACTGGAACTGTCAACGGCAATGGAAGTGTCTCTATTTCATCTCTAACGTCCTGGCTTTCAATCATGATCAAACAAAGTCTGGATTACTATACTCCCCTTTTCTTCAGAGCTCAGTCATTATTTTAAAATCCTCATATTGCCATTGTGTTTTACATATTTAATAATTCCGGACACTTTTGGAAACTTTTCATTGAAATGCTACGGTTAAAAGGTGGCTTTATCTCACAACAAGCACTTTTGCCACAATAACCCAAAATTTGCCAAGTCCCAGTTCACATGGGGAAGAGTTAGGCCTTCAAGGGTCAGTTGCAAATAATAATTCACATCTACTTAAGAATAATCTTCATTGTTTTCAAAGAAGAGGAATTTCCATTTGCCTATTCTTTGTCTCAGTGGTTCTTTATTCCATTTCTTGTTTGAGCCACAATCAATCAAAAATCAAACTTTGACTTCCTAAAAGTAACAGTAATTCGTATTAACCTGCAGTGGCCCAGGAAGTTTTTGATATTGTAAGCATGGAAGTAATTTGGAAGGCTATTAAGATATCATGCGTGAAGAGCTACATAACTATGGCGATCAGCGTAATACAAAATCAGATAAATTATAGAGGGCAAGATCAAGTCCTTGGGGATTAATAACAAATTGTGCTACAAGCCTATTAATTGGAACTAACTAGTGTAAAAAGATTCTGTTTTTCCATCATCTTATGATAGGTTATAAAACTACAAATAATTCAGTAATGAGATGGTAAATGGTATCTCAGAATATATAGAGTAGCATACCAGCCATAGCTTGTAGCACAAGACACCAGAAAATTTTTCAGCGGAAAATCGTTCACTTGACCTAAAGTAGGTCTGGTGAGAGCTTTGCCATATAACAGAAAAATAAATAAAATTTTTTTTAAAAAGTAAAGTTCTTTGTCCTGTCCGTGTCTATGGACCAAGAAATTTGGTATGATGGTGGAATAAATAATATCTTGCCAAAGAAGGTAAAAGGTTTTGTCCTATTTATTCAAAAGATATGGCTATTAAATAAGGAGAGGAGAAGAAGAATGAAAGAGGGAAGCACAATCTGATCTTAAAGGATAAATTACTGGCTATTACTATATTTAAACTAGAAACTAGAAGATTTTCTAAAATAATAAAGCACTGATGGCAGCCTTTCTGTAGGAGCATCAAGACAAAAAAAATAAGGGAATTATTTTTAAGATTAATCTAAATTTTTTTTTTTTAGTTTAATGACTGAACTTGAAAACCTTCCAAGTCTTTTAAAGTCTCCTATTTAAACAGACAAACAAACAGCCAACAACCAAAACCAGGCCAAATATGAAGTCCTTGAAGAAAAATAACCCCATGACTTGGAAAATACTTAGATTGTTGGTTTTGAAGCAAAGAGGAAGCCACCTCATTCACAGCCTGAAGAGGACATCTGCCATCCTGGAACACTTCTGTGTTATTCATGTTACTCCTGCTTTTCACAATGACAAGAAAATGACAGTATGAGCCATCATTATCCTAGAGCCATCATGCTGTCTTCAGATTGGTTTGGATAAATGTGTGTCTGTACAAACCCTGTGACATTGTGCTCTTCAGCTGACTTACTTCTGTATGTCTCTATCTCTTTTTTTTTTTTCCCAAGTAAGTTTGAGTGGCCTAATCAAGAAAGTGTCTCAGTAGTGAAAAACAATAAGGGACTAAACGTTTACAGAAGCATCTGATGCACTTTACTGTCATGAGATTAACACATTTTTAATCTGATTAAGAGACCAGATGCTGCTCTATGTTTTTTCAGCAATGAGATCATCCAATAACAAAAATAGAAACCTTGTAAATTTTTGTTACTGTTCATGTTTCAATTGCACAAATTTGCTGTTATCTGTTCTGTGCTTTTTAAAAATGTCCTTGCATGATAAAAAATATTTTTGTCCCTGCATGAAAAAAGTAGGCAACAGCTCTTATAATCAAGAGAATAATGATAAACAGGGGGTTTTTGTACAACATAATACAGCTGAAGAAAATGAGAACTGTGACTCCTGATATGTGCAATATTAGCAGCTTTGTTTTTCTAAATGTTTTCACTTACTCCTTATATATTGTATTTCTAAAATCAAATTAAATGGGATTGTCACAATAACATCACCAGCAGTAATAGGACATAAACCCCCAAACCACATTAGCTGTTCAACGTTACAAGAACTCACAAGCACATAATTTTTCTTAGCTTTTTGTGAGCCCAGAAGACTCCTCTAGACATGGCCTTTCTCAGCAAAGCAATTCAATGTGGTCTATTAGTTATGTAGACTTTAGGCAAAATTGCTCAGGAGCTTTCAGCAGTACTTGTTTTATTTTCAGAATTCAGTTGGATAGTTAAACTTCAGGAATACCTCTTAGCATGCCCGAATACTACCATGTATTTGGCATCATATACATAAAAACAGGGCACAAGTTATAAAAGTGATAGTTTTTCAGGTGGAAATAAACCAAGATTGCTTTCTTTATAAACAGAACAAGAGCAAAATATCCTGCAGATCACTTAAAACCTCACCCTGTTAAAAAAAAAAATCTGTTTTTGTTTTTTTGTATAGGCCAACAAAAGACATGGTCAAGTATGAAGTGTGTATGACGACATGGTCAGAATCATAGGTAGGAAAGCAATAACAGTGGTGGCCCTGAGCACATCTCTCTCACCTTCTAGTAGTTCAGCTGGCTGAATCTAGGTGGAATCTAGATGATGTCCTTCACTGGTAGGAGCTATCCTGAAAAAAGCTGGAAGGCTGCCCTTCCTTTCCTTAGGATCTGCTTTTAATTAATCTGAAGCATGACCAATGCCCTCACTTTCAAGGAGCTTTGGGGTGGGCTTAGAATGTTAGAGACAGGATCCAGTGTGTAGACAGTGATCAGGGTCAGCCCTGGTGTGGTGCTGGTCTGCCATGACAACACATGTCCAAGATCAAGTTAACCAGGGGGACAACATCAAAATTGAGAAGGTATAACCAGTGCAGACATAAAGGCAACCAGCTGAATTTCTTAATTTAGGCAAAATCCTGGAAGCAGGATTAGGAACTTGATGTTGGGCAGCAATTTGGAGACACAACCAAAGACCGAGTAGTGAATGAAGAGGATAAACAGAAATTTGGAAAATGATACCAATGTCCTCTATATTGCGATACTCTTCTTGCCATGGTCAGCCAAGAATGCTCTCTAATACTCAGCTGTTCAGATTACCTTCTGCTGCATCTATAACTAGTAACTGGGAAAATACCTGCTAGTATCATTGACAATATCAACATCAATATAAATAACTAGTCTCATTATTTTAGATAAATATAATTGTATCTTACCTCTTCAAATGTTAATTCATAGGTAGAAGTGAGGTCAGTGAGATCAAGCAGAAGCAAACTCAGTGTAATTACCTGCAGGCAAAATCCTCCTTTTTTTTTTTTTTTTTTTTTTTAGCAGTTTTGGCAAGGTTAATGAGATAAAAGAAATAGGAAAATGAGTGAAATAATGAAGCCAATCTTTAATTTCAGTAATCAGCCTTGTACATAAACAGCTGCCATTTAAGATTAGAGAGTTTAAAGGATTTTCCTCCATTTATCAGTTCTAGACTTTTCTTGTGTTTGTTATGAATTCTGTAAATTTTGCTCTGCAAACTCTTACTGCAGTAGGTTAGTATTTGGAAATTTTCCTCTATAAATGTTAGATAATAGTTTCTAAGCTCATTTTAACAGTGAATGCTTTTACAGCCTATGCTTAGCCAGTTTGATGTGGTCCTATTTACTGCAGAGGTTCTTTAAAAACTCAGATTGATCATGAATAGAAGAGTGATGGGTAAAATGTATTAGAGCTGGGAGGATCTGTCCTTGTAAAAATCTGCAGCAACTTAGTTATTTGGGTTATTAAATATGAAAAGCAATTTCTCTTCCTGATCAGATTTAAGGGTTTTTGAATTTATGGAGGTTTTCTGTACAATATGAAGCATTTGATCAGCTGCTGACTATTTCAGGTCATATCTTTTGCAGTTATCAGTTCTGTTGAGTTACTATTAAGCATAAGTAATATATTGGCCGTAGCCTTTGTCAATTTCCTGAAGACTGAGGTCAATGCACTTGTTGCACTTAAAATAGACACCAAAACTTTGTAGGTAATGGGAAGAGATGAATGATTCAGTTGGCTTCAAAAGATGCCAATAATATGCATTGTGGTGGTAAGGGCAGGTGGGTTGCTAACTTAAGTCTTTCAGATAAGATCCTAGAATTAGACTAGGAAATGTGAACAGCAGATACCTGTCCCTAAAGAGTTAACTGGTAGGGTAGGGTTCTTAAGGTAAAGAATCCTTAAATGCCAATATCCTGTAGCCTAAGCTGGGATAATTAAGAAATTTTAAAGAATAGTTTATTACTTACATACATATCACTGGACAGACAGAAAGAGCAGAAGAAGAGAAAACATAAAAATTACTTACAAGAAAAGTCTACCTGAGATTTTCCTCCCGTGAAAGTAACCTCAACCAAATATAGGTGAATAATAATATAATCATACTGCGTCAATGTATAATATTTTTATAACTGTATAATAATACCTATGGGGATTGAAAAAGCAAGTCCTCTTTAGGATAGACAACAATTCAACCATATCATTTTTTATTTTTTTTTTTTAACCCAGATAATGATATTGCTGATTTTTTATGTAATACTAGAAAGTGAGTCTGAATTATTCCAGGGCCTGGAATTCAGGTCATCCTCTTACTCATAATACTCAAACCAATAGGCCACTATTCAGTAACTGCTAGTATTTCCTTATACAGTTCTGTTGGTTTAGGGTTTTTTTCTTTTTTTTCAGTGAAAGGGATAATGGTCATAGTAATTTCAAATATGGAAAACATCCCTTTTTAGTATAATTGCCTCATCTACTCAGGCAACATGCTGCTCAATACCTACTTTTCACTTTATCCTGTTAGGCTTCAGAAGTGCAAATGTGCTCATATTCTGCTAAAAACAAGAAATGGCCAAGAGGTTGTGTCAAGAGTATGATTAAATCCATGTGAGGTGGCTAAAATAGGTAGAGCGTATAGCTAAGACTGCTAGAATTGATGTAGGAATCTTCAACAACCTATGATGTACAAGAACTTATATCTCACTCATAAATTATTGTTATGTCTGGACTTATGAAAACCATAAATCTTAAATGTAATACTTTAGCTTCATAATCTAACAAAAAGAAGTTTTTAAAATAGCATTTGCTTTTTTTCAACATGTACAAAACCAGGCTTGCAATCACATTTGTCCATTCTTAAAGTAAACTCTGAGTTTTACTTTCCCATTTACTGCACAGAACATGAAGCAGTTTACAAGCAAACAGGATCCCTGATTTAATCATCAACCAAAGAAAGACAGAATCAAATTACACAATAAATAATTATCTAAAGGGCCTAAAAACATTCTTGGGGATGAGATGAAATTTACACAGCTACCACAAGAGAAATGTCATCTTTTTTTCAAATCAAGAGAATCTGACATATTCCTTATTAAAAATAAATTTCTTCATGATTCCATAATACTACTGTTAATTTCACTTCTTGCTATGACATTTTGGCTATATTTGTTCTGTCTTGCAGAATGAAGCCTATATGAGCAAATCCATTTTTCTCTCTATTTTCTGTTGTTTTTGTAGTAACATAACTACAAATTCAAGGAAATGTTGTTTCTTTAATCTTTCTGACTAATGAAATGAAAGTATTCAATAAGCCTTTTCCTGTTCTCACATCTATCACCATCTCATATTAAGATATGCTTCTTTTTCCTCAATCAACTACAGAAGTTCCTTAAATATATCCTTCTGGTTATTGACTTACCAGCCTAATATAACCAGATAGATCAATTTCATACCTAAATTTGTTATTCAACATCATGTGCCGTCTATTCTTTACTAGGGTGATAAGGAAAATCGTGTTTCCCAGACTTCACGTTTGGACTTTCAAGGTTTTACAAAAATGATTCCTACTATATTGAATTTGATTTTTCTGAGAGCCAATGTAAGTAGAAATGCTGAAACAGAAATCTAGTCGTATAACATAAATAGTCTTTCCTCCAATTTCAAGTAGTTTTTTCATATCCCACATATGAACTAAGACTTGAAAATCACCAAAGCACACAAGAAATTGTTTGAGCTGCATATATTGGCTGCAAGCTTTTCTGATAGATTCCTTGGATATTTTGCTCTCAAATACTAGACATACTTACACCTTACAATTTCATATTTATCGCTATTTTTTTCACTCAGACCTTTGAAAAACATGAAATAAAACCCTCCAGAAGACAAACAGCAATAGGCAATAATAACAGGGGATTTTCTGATGTGAAGCATGTTAGCAGTATCAGTAGTCTTTTTCAACCATAGCTGATGTTTCTTTGGCAGAAATCAGTCACTAGGTCCAAATTTCAGAGGCAAGCGGAAGAAAAATCACTAACCTTCTCTCCATTGGATCTTTTGATTATTTTGCCAATATGTGTGCTAAAAGATGAAGAAGAAAAACGTTCAGAGAAAACCCTCCTACCTGCTGATATCAGAATCAAAATCACTTGTCCTCTGTGGTTTTGCTGGCAAACTGATCTGCAGTAACTGTCACAGGTTTGAAAAAAGTTTTCTTTTTATGGAAGGCCCATCTCTCTCCAGACCCCACTGTCTTCTGCTATTTAAAAAAATTTTTGCTATCCCTACAAATGTGGCGAGACTGTAAGATTTTCATTTCATTTGCCATTAAAAAGAGAACGTAAGTCTTGTGAGTACTGCAGTTTTGGGAAGTGGGAATGAACAAGTGAAGAAGAATTGGGAAAAAATAAATTAGTTTAGCATTTCACTTGCTAGACACAGCCAGCTACAACAAACTCTACACTGCAGGGCACAGTTGAGCCAATTCACAAAGTTTGTTGCTGCTGTGAAAGAAACATGGTCCCATCCTCTGTGAAAGCAATACTCTCAGCTTCCAACCACCATATCTAGGACTAGAAATCCCTAGAATTTTCTTAGAAGTTTTCTCTTTAAGCGATATGAACTATTGAACTGTATATGCAGGCATCTCCAAATATTGATGGTAACTCTTCAGCTCCACAGGACCTAGAAAACTTTGTAATTGCTAATGAGGAATAGAGGAATATCACATATGGAAAACCAAACAATCAATGTAACAGTCGTATTTTTCATTTTACTTAATATATAATAATATGTAAAATATGTAGTATGATTATCTTAAGGAAAAGTGTGAATGGGAGAGGATATGGAGTTCCAAGAACATTGGCTCTTTTTGGATATTTTTCTCTAGGCAGTTCAGCCTGATGCTGAAAACCAGCAAAGTTCTGATGAAAATGAGAATTGTAGCAATAAAACAATATAACTTTGTGTGTTTATAGGTATTTCTGGACAGAAATGTCATGAGTACACTGAACACAGAATATGATTAACTTGTCACAAGGCCCATGCTGACCACAGGACAGCAGAAAATAAATCAGCCAGAGCTAAGAGGAAACACTGTAGTGTTGCAGTGTTGTGGCAGTAGTAAAAGCACATAGGGGGACTTGGTGCTTGCACTGCTTAAAACCTCAAATTTGGCACAACACAGAACTAGCTTTACGTCACTATATTACCAGTTGCAGCATTATGCAAAAATACCACAACTGTTAAACCCTACATCATGTGTATTGGAAGGTTTATGGTGTATAACCTCATTCTCCAGAAACATGAGGCTCATTCCTAGCTGCTGTGAAGACATAAAAATCAGAAACTCATGAAGAAAACAAGAAGTCAGCAGTTTATACCAAGGGCCAGTGAACTGGGCAGTGATGAGAGACAAGCATGCCTTGGGAGATTTAATTCCACAGGTGAAGGTTATTCTAAAAGGTCTGGGGAAGTTTTGGAAACACACTCCTCTCCTCAAAATCTTTGCTGGTTAAGGCACAGTTCTGGACTCACCTTACTTCTATATTTTCAATATTCAGCACTTGTTCTCCATGTCTTCTAAAAGGGTAGAGATTTCAGTAGGTGGTTTAACACGAAAAACCAAATTCAAAGCCTTATGGATCCAGTCTTATTTAAGACAACTGAAGGGACATACCTTTTGTCTCATTTTCCCAGCAGTTCCCATACTTCTGGCCAAGCAGTATTTCAGCACCTCAATTTGAATTTAAATACTTTGATGAGGCAATATGGACTCTGTAATAGCTTTCAAAATGAGACTACAGCTTAAAGACACATCTTTAAAATGTCATCTCCATACTTCAGTAACCACTGGAAAATAAGTTTTATAAGGCCATTTTCCATTCACATGTAGCAGCAGGTGGCACTGAGGAAAATGGGACATCAGTTACTTCCAATATTTCCATTTAGTAGCTTATAAACTATAATACATTGAAAGCATACAGAAGATTCATTTCTCTCAGAAGACTTTTTGAAAGGTTCTCTTACCCCCAAGACATAATGAAATGTTATATTTTGCCTTCCTGATATATAAAAGTATTTAAGCTCTGTCAAAATCCTGGCACACACCTGGTATGGGTAAAAGCAAGACCACACAACAGCATGAAGTGCTCCCCACTGTCCAGCAAAAGCTCACTTTGACTGGGAACTGAGAAGGATAGATTCTCAATCTAACACTTAGATACCAGCAGTAAATTTCTTTTTAACAAGGGAATACTCTGAGGACTACTTACTGATTTCCTGTTCTCTGCTTGGAAGTTCAAAGGTCCATAAAACTGACCAAAGATCCCTGCTTTGAATATTTGAGAAGATTTCTTGGTGTTACATCTGGAGTTTGAATGCGTTACCTAGCATTGCCAGCTCTGCGTGTTCGGAATTCATGAACTGAATCCCACTAAGCACAGCAGGCTATTAAAAATCATAAGAATTAAGTATAAGCAGCCCAGCAACTTTGGTGCTTAGTGTAGACCTAGTTATTCACATTGGTATTTTCTCCAATGAAACAGTTAGAAAACATAACTTCAGCTGGAACACTGAACTTGTCATGAATTTCAAGACATGAATATCTACGACAAAATCTTTACATGATTCTCAATGAGGGTGTCAGTCATCACTGAAAGGTAAATGCACTTTTCTCCAGAAAATTAAAAAAGCTTATTCTCTTTTCAATTGTAGTACCAAAATGGATTTTCAGTTTCAGTCCCTGTGAGGATTACTTTCTGAAAATCACTTCATAGTAGTTTGTCCCTCACTTAGCCAATATCCTCAGTGATCCATAGTAAGATTCACAATTTGAAAAGCAATGAAGAATATGGTACACTCTAATTGCCTCTTGACTGCAGGTAGGTTATTGAATAGGCAAAATCAATTTTACTATACAGTGAGCGGGCTTGGAATTAAGGCAGTCTTATTGAACAGCTGGTCAAAAGTCATTTCCAATTGAAGAGTTTTGCATCAGAAAATGCTAATTTGCCCATTGCACCTTAACTGACAGTCAGGACTGTCCAGTTTTCTGAAAACCTCCCCAAAAAGGAAATAAAAGCTGCAGAACGAGTCTAACTTGCACCCTATATAGATGACTAGGGAGAATTAAAATTTTCATTATTTCAATGTACTTACTACTTTGTTATATTCTTGTGAATAAAAGGGGATAAGTGCACCGTTGGGTCTTTGTCAGTAGTACTTCCCTTCCTGCTACATTCTTATTGCAAAAATATGATATGTCTGATATATGTATTCAGACATATATGTTCCAGAAAACCTGTTGTTAAAATTATGAGTTTTATTTATATGGCTTACAAGAAAAGTGATTTTTTTTTTTTCCTTCTTCCCCCCATCCCCCAAAACAAAAACAAAAAACCAGAAAAAACTCCACAGAACTCCTTAAATGAGACAGAAGAATGTTTAGGAAGGAGATACTTACGTAAGATGCATATCTTGCCTTAAAAAATTATCTTCTTAATTTTCTCACTGTTCTTTTCTAATTCATTCCTCTTAGCTCAACAGAAATGCATCTCTGAATAAGGAATATACTACTTAATATTTGAGAAGTTAAATTAATTTCGAGGATTTCAGACCAGTATTTGAAGTTTCAATAAAATTTTAATAAAAGCCATGTTCTGGAAATTCACCTTCAGGTTTTTTTACTGAATATTAAGTGATTATCCCATTTCTAATATTTAAACTTTGTGTATCCCATGTGTATAAGGCTGCCCAAAAGTTTTTGTAATCTCAGGTAAACAAATGGAGTAATAATAGAGTTAATTTCTATGACATAAATATGAAGAGTTTTTTTGCATCTTTCTGAGGATTTTACTTGTGTCATTTCATAGCCTTTACTGCTTTATATGTATGTATGTGTCTGTTAATGGATGAAAAAGGCGTCCGTTATTATCCAATACTGTATCATTTATGCTATAACTTACACATTTATGAATAGTTATTGTACTTCCCTAAGTTTTCTGATTATTTAAATTGTTCCTCCAAAACAATGAAATCTTATAATGCATAAAATATTGTGTGCAAAGACCAGCATACTTGGTAGCACCAAAATATTTTTATCCAAGATATTTTGGAATTGGTAGAATTCTCAAAACTATTTAAGATGTATGATTAAAAAAGAGAAAAATCTGATTTTCAAGCAAACCCATTTTCCCCAAGAAAAATACTGAGTTCATAGTTTATGGCTGGTATTGTTGCAGGAAGATACCAAGTGGTGTAACTATCAATCCATACCTGTCCCATGCAGATAGCATAACCACATGGCACGAGCCAAAGTTAAATTTCATGCTTCAACATGGTTTGGCATGTTTTGTATTACATGTAATAAGGAGTCATTCTGTACATTACAAGCAGAGATTCCCCAGACAGATGAGATGGGCTTCTTCATGCTCTAGTGTGCCCCAACAAATTTGCAAATAACAGGTTCTGTTTTGAACTGAAGTAGTTTCCTGTAATAAATATGGCCGCTGCATGTTGTAGGAACACAAAACCATGTTTTTCCTACTTTTGTAAAGGATTGTAAAAACTTAATTCAATTCTAAAACATGAATTAAAGGAGAAATTTATTCTCACTACAAGTTCTGTCACAAGAACGATGCTTTTATCTTTTTTGTAACAAAGATGTTGAGTTTTTGGCAGGGATATTTTTACTCAAAAAAACCCACTAACAAATTTTAGTGATATGAAACATATTAAGAAGCGTGAGCTGTATTAAGAAAAACTCAATGTTTATCAGTGGCATCATTTTTAATGTTGCTTCTCATGAACCAAAAATAATTAAATATTCTGAAGCAAACATTTAAAAGAATTTCTCAAGACAGATATTTTCAGGGATATTTGCGAAGCCATGAAAGTCTGTTGTTGCAAAAAAATACATTTCATTAGGACCCAGGATGAGCTGCATGCATTTTCTTCTTCCCTTTAATCTCTACTGATGTAGTAGATGACAATGGTTTCTTCCAGAATGGGTATGGTGCAATTATCCAATAATTAACCTATCAAAGTTCCCCAGTTTCTCATTCATGAGATACACTTCCATTATTAGAAGATAATTAATTATCTGGGGATAGACCAGGGGAGGAGACTTAAGCCTACATTAGCTCTGAGTAAGTCATTGATGTCTACTGGACAAACTGCGTTTTAAGGAGGTCCTTCATATGTTCATCTAAGGAGATAGGTATTCCAGAGGGAAGTCGTCCACATTTTCTTGCAGCCATGCTTAATGTGATTATTACTTCTCTTCTTCCATTGTTCTGGTGGAATTACTGCCAGAGGAAGGTTACAATTAAGACTAAGCCAGAAAGATACAGCTGTAAATTATACAAACATGTTTAGGTGAGTTTATGCTTCTTGCCAGATCCTTAAGCAAAATTTGACTTAAACTGTATCATTAGCACCACTCTTTCTAATATAATTTCCTACTAGATTCCTTTTTTTGCTGTGAAGAGATAATAAATCTTGATACCAATCTGGATAAAAGTTCAGTGTGGTGAAGTGAAAGTTTCATGCCTAACAGTCTTGCTGGCCTTCTCCAAAATGCTGGAGTGTTGGTGGATAAGGGAAGAGCAACTATTACCTTCTACCTGGACTTGTGTGAAGCAGTTGACACTGTCCCACATGGCAACCTCATCTCTAAAGTGGAAAGACATGGATTTGATGAATGAACAACTGAGTGGATGAGAAATTGGCTGGATGGTCGCACTCAAAGAGTTGTCAGCATTTCAAAGTCCACATGGAGACCAACGATAAGTGAACTCTATAAAAATATTGTCTTGTATCTTCAAAACACATATTAAATACAAATGGTTCAGTCATAAAAAACGCTTAACATCTCAAGATATCTAAGCTTTGGAGAAGAGAAAAAAGTGCATAGAATTGCTTCACATATATCTAAGAAAAAAGGAAGGTAGAATTTTAAGTTGTTAGTATTTTATGTTCAGCTATTGTTGTGTCATTGTCACGATCCGCTCACACAAAGCGGGTATCGTGATGGTTCGTTAACCGGGATCTCAGAGCGCAAAAGAAACAGGGAAATGTATTTTTTAGTTCAAATCAGAACAATGTGTTTATTGTGCCTACGCACTGTATTGCAATAAGGACAATGTGTATATTGTGCCTACGCACTGTATTACAATCAGAAAAATGTGTTTATTGTGCCTACGCACTGTATTGCAATAAGGACAATGTGTATATTGTGCCTACGCACTGTATTGCGATAGAGAGGGAGAGATATAGGAAAGAAAGGATAGCAAGAAAAAGATGTGAGGAGGGGTTATAGCTACCAACGGCGAGGCGGAATCCTCTTGATTGTCCGGCAACGGATCCGTCTTCTTCCGTGGGGGTCCCGAATGGGGTCTTCTCAGAAAGTCTCTTTTCGAAAGCGAGGGGCAACTGGCCAAGTGTTGGGGAAATCAGGCCCATTTTTGGAGGAAACCAGCCCCATTGTTTGGGGAAACTGGTGCAAAGCAAGTGAGCAGGAGCAGGTGCGTGTACAGAACAAACCATTCTTTTCGCTTCAGCGCCGTCCTCGCCACGCTCAGCAGCAAGACCGACGCGATCCTAGGTGGCTTGTACCAGTCCCCAGTGGGCACACCTGCACACAATACTTGGCAGATATCCCACCTCAGCCAGGCCCAAGCTTTGTGTAAAGTCCTTCCTCTCCCCCGCCTTGAGGGGGGAGATTCAGTCTCAGTCCTTCTAGATGATTGTGAGACAGATGAAGGGTCTTCGGACCATCTCTTACAGTCATATCCATCAGCCCCAAAACAAGAAGAAAATACCTGTTTTGGTCAGATTCTAGATTCAGCCACTTGAGGACCCAGTAGAAAATGAAACATCTTTTCACTTGTTTAGTTCTGTTCTTGTCTTAGAATACAGATTTCTGTTAATTGCAAATTGCAACTCCATGAATATGATAGTACAGGATCTTGGAATCACTTTCTGCTGAAAACATTGAGCAGATTAGCACAAAATTCAATTTTTGCATATTCTGAGCAAGAGAATTGCAACTTGATTTGGAGAAAGTACACATAACTCTTTAGGGGAGACATAAAACTCTTTAAAATACTGATAGAAAAATAACAAGACAGCTATTAGAGTAACAGATTTAAAAGCAGGTTTTATTTGTAAAAATTTCTAACATGAAAAAACCCTAAAACTATTCAAGTTTTCTTCCATTCTCTGAACATCCTTTCTATCAATTGGTAGCTTCTCTAGTAACAAACTGCTTCTGACTTCTACAGATGATCGGATTGTTTTCAGTTTCCAATCATGGAAGAAGAATATAATAGATCTCTCAAGTGGTGTAGGCTTGTATTGCAATCTAAAACTGCTCTTGAAAACAAACGCCTGTAATTTGTCAGTTTTGTGTGCTATGGGACGTCCTTTAAATTTTATTTGTCATTTGGAAAACAAGTCTTGCCCTTTGGTTGCTGAGAAGGAAAAAGATCTACCTGGTCTTTGAGGACTAGGAAGGCCACTACTGGTCTGATCCAAAGTGACATATCTTTACTGATCTATTTTAGATTTATGATGTCTTCTCCTTTGAAAGAAATGTTACATTTTCACAAAATATTGCAATCTTTCTACAGACGATCACTACAAACCACTGTGCCATATTTAGTACCAACACACCTCATGTACACACAGCAGAGGAATATCAGCATAGGCTGTTGTCTTTAGAAGCACTTACTAATTAACAAATAGACAAGCATCATGAAATGCAGGGTATTAAAATAGCAGAGGTCTGTACATGGCATTCCTAACTTCTTTTTGGTTTGTGTTTTGTTTGTTTGTGGGGTTTTTTTGTTGATGTTATCTGGTGTTTTCTAGGGGTATTTTTGTCAGCAGCTATTCCTATAGCAGCAGAAATTCATCCTTATCCAGAGCAGTTTAGATAGATTTTTTGATTCCCCAACAGAAAATTTACTGTGGCGCCTGTGGTATTTGAAAGAGGCTTGAACAGTCAAAGAAGAAACACCAGAAGTGGTAACAAGCAGTAAAATGGAGACATCCTGCTTTTTCAGAAGGAAGGAATAGCTAAGGAAGTTACTCATGACTTTGCCAAACTGAGTTTTAACAGATTATCTTTAATTAAAGATGATTAAGACTGGACTCCAGATAGCAACAGCCCCAAAGGACTTTCACAGCATTTAGCCTAAGGAAGAAGTGTGAAAACGTGGCAGAATTTCTACAGATTTCATGATCGTCAGAACTTTTATCTCACAGACAGTATGAGAGCTACATAAATTATGTCTGTGAGGCAACTACTCATACTGCAAAGCACAGGAGGTTCTTTGCTCTGCCAAGGAAACCTGCATAGATGTAAACAGTGGCTTGAATTGTGATGTACAGAGCAATGTTGTGAATTTCCCAACCACCCAAAAGACACTTCCAAGGATGGGAGGTCTTTTTGGCAACATTAAAAGACTTTCAAGACCGGTATGAAAGGCCACAACCTATGATTTCCCAGAAATAAGTTTTGACACTATTAGACATCAGATCAGACCTTTTGTGTGTTTATTCATAAGCTAGACACCCAAAATGGACATATTAAAAATGGTGCCTCCTGGTAACATTGATTAGTTTATTTTCCACAGTTTCCCTCATATACATAAGCCTGGGGTGAGTGGGATTGTTTTGTTTGGTGGGGGTTATTTTAAGAGATGAGATTATGTTGCAATCAAAGAATATATGTGTTCTTATCTCATTTTAAAAAGCAGTGAAAACTTGCATCTCATACAAATAAAATTTTGTGCAGGTCAGTGTATAAATGGATGACCTATTCATCCTTGAGCTGTTGCAGTTTGTCATGTGGTATATTACTCTAAATCCCCATCTGTTTCATTTTATATTAATATATTGGACTATGAAGCATGGCATTTCAGTCCTCTGATGCACAGTTCTTGTCAGAATTAACTTCAGTGGCTCAAGAGGTCACTGTTTGCCCAGCTGGAAGAGGCAATCTCCTCAGACACCACAATGAAAGCTGACAGAAACCATGCATCATTATATCCACACATCAGCCTTGTTTGATTTTCTGAAATGGCCCGGAGGCATTCTCACAATACAGCATAGCAAAGATGCTGCCTTCTAGGTGAATCTGTTAAAGCAAAGTCAAACTCTTAGTTTGTACCACTGGTGAAGGTGATCTCAACTGAACAACTTTCTCTTGTAAGTCTGACAGAATTCATCTATCTCCAGGTACAAAAGGTTTACAGCTTAGAAACTCTCAACAGGTTGTGCTGTGATGATGGTTTCAGCTCTCACCTGAGATGCTATAGTTTTCCTTTTGCATGGTTGAAATATAGCCCAAAACGGAACAGAGAGTGTCTTTCAATCCATGGTAGTTAACAGTATTCAAAGGCAGCTAGAAAATCAGGAAGTCAAAAGCACTGGATGCTTAAAAATACTATTCTTAACTAACACCATGCATGGAAGCTCCTCAAAATTTTGTATCTGATCCTACCAATCTATGTAGTAATTTTTCATCAATGACATCTTGCAGTCCTTATATCATCAAAACTCTCACTAGCTGAGAGAAATTGAATTTCAAAATTACGTTGACCATGGTGTAAGTCACTCAATATGTTTTTCGTCTTGATTTTTGTCTGACATTTCAGATTGATGAATCAGTGAATATATCCTTATAGGGTTGAAGGCAATGTTTTAACTTGCAAAAATGGAATTTAAAAAAACCCAAGGATTTTCCTTTTTATTTTTTTTTTGTAGGGATTTTTGTTGCTTCTTCTTTCTTTCTCTCTGAGTCTGAAAAGCAGGAACCAATTTCGTAATGAAGCATGTTACCAAAGAGTCATGAAAACTTGTAAGATTTTGAGGTTTGCTCATCTAGAATGCTTTCTTTGTCCTTTAATGATACAGCATTTTGGCTGTTAATTTTTAATTTTGTTCTCTAGAATAACAGCTACTGAAATTATTTTTAAAGTAGTGTTTTGAACACGGAATAAAAGAAGAGACATATGCACACCATTCAGAATCCTTTTCTCCAGGTTAAACAGCCACAACGTTCCTCAGCTGCTCCTTATAAGGCTGGTGGTCCAGACCCTTCACCGGCTCTGCCACCTTTCTCTGGACACAGTCCAACTTTCTTTCTTGAAGTGAGGAGACCAAAACAGAATCATAGAATTAAATCACACATGCTTTACAATGAAATCAATATGCTGAAAGAGGGAGAAAATAAAGTTGAATGCTATGCTTATTTTAATGTATGTTGTGTTTACTCTATGTTAAATAGAAGGCTTAAAACAAGTATATATGGTATCAATGTTTTTCTTAGAAAGCATTTTCCCAATTTAAATATTTTTCAATTGTTTTAAGACAAGAGACAATATATTTTATACATAACAAAAAGACAAATAATATACACTTCAAAGCCATTTCTGAGTGCTTTATTTTTTGCTAATGTGCTTTCCTGAAACATATGGTAAGATTTTAATTGTGCATCAGTAGATTGAGTGCTCAGAGAGATTTTGGTGACCATGTTACATATTTCATGAATTTCATGGGGCAAAATACCTAAACTTCTGTTTCGTGGACCCTTAAATTATCCATAACATCTCTTATTTTAAAATTTCTCTTATTTTAAGCTCCTCAGCACTACTGAATTGTAAAGTGCAATCTAACCCTTATTCCCATCAAAAATTGACATATTCCACCATATGTGCTTTGGGCACCTCTCTGCGGCATAAGAGCAGCTACAATCACTGGGCTTACGGTTGTAACATGCCCTTAGCAGAAATATCACTGTTTTTTGCCCTCATGTCTTGGGAATACAGGAGAACTTAGGAATTGTAAACAAGCTACTGTCTTTACTGTGGTTCTTTCCAATACCTGACTAATAACCCAGCAGGAGCAGCTAGCCCAGAAGGCTAATTTTCATGTCATGATTTCTATCTACCTCCCAACTCTTTCACTGATATATTTTCCCAGATCTGTGCAAATTGGCTATTTCAGAGAGACTCTTTCCTATGACTGATAGTTAAGACTCGTGCTTCAAGGATTGTCACTGTGTGGAATGAAATGAAGAGATGGAGCTAGGAATTTAGCTCAAAATTGCTGTGGTAACATTATTTATTACTGTGTTTATTTGTTTCTATTAATCATAATACCCAATACTAACCTCTGTTTTTCATCTGTACACTCAGAAATAGACATGCTGTGACATGGAGTGAAGAGAAGGGTTAGCTCTCTCTTTTCTCTTTTCTCGATAGAACATTTGTATAAAGACAAATCTCCTCAACCCCGAGGTTCATACAGCATGATTCTAAGCTGAAAAATTTTATTAGAGTTTTGATTTTTGGTGTACAATGAATGTTAACAAACTGCTTACCTGAGAATAAAGGGATCATTTTTCTTAAATCAGCATTCCCTCATGGTAAATGCCTTATGATTCTTTATAAATGGCAAAGGGTCAAGATGATGTACTCATGCCAAGGACTGAATAATTTAGCAATGGGCTAAAGCATGATTTCTGAAAAAATGAGTGCTCAATAGGCTTCAGCAAAACTGTACATGAAATGTCACTCAAGGCTAAAAGGTGATAAAGTTCATAGTATGATGAACAATCAGAATTATGGATTCCTGGTGAGATGTTTTCTTTGATAAGGAAGATTCTAACTGCATTATGAACTTGCTGCTTCTTCTAAAATAGTAAAGTATTAGATTATCAGTAACTTATATTTGAATAACAAAAACAAGGATCATACCAATAAAGTTACTATCTAGGGTGAAAAGAAAATAATTCCACCTCTGTCACTCAACTGTTCATCCAATCTTACAGATAATTTTCAACTCTCTCTGAAATGAGGCCTGTGAATAAAGGGTGTAGTGGGCTGACACCAGCTAGAAGATGAGCACTACACAGCCCTTTTCTCACTTCAGACCCTTCAAGAGATGGGGGAGAGAAAAAGAAAAAAAAGTGAGGGAACTCCTGGGTTGAGAAAAACATCATTCCAAAAGTGGAGGGAAAGGAAGGAAAAAACCCACCAAAATAAAACAGTGCTAATTCAGTCATCACCTTCAACAAGAAACTGATTCCCAGCTAGTCACTGAACAACGGTTTCTACCCCAAAACCCCAGTCTTCTCAGTTTGTGTTGCTCAACATGAGGTTAATGATGCAGAATAAGGATTTGAGATTATTCTGTGTCTGTCTGGGAAAGAGTTCATTTCCTTCATAAGAGCCAGGAATAAAATCAAAGAATCATAAAATAATAGAATCATAGAATGGTTTTGGTTGGAAGAGACTTTAAAATCATCTAGTTTCGACCCCTCTGCCATGGCCAGGGACACCTTCCATTACACCAGGCTGCTCAAAGTCCTATCTTGAACACTGCTAGAGATGAGGGATTCACAACTTCTCTGGGCAACCTGTTCCATGCCTCATCACCTTCACAGTAAGGATTTTCTTCCTAATAGCTAATCTAAGTCTACCCTCTTTCAGTTTAAAGCCCTTAACCCTTGTGCTGTCACTACTTGCCCTTGTAAGATGTCCCTCTCCATCTCTCTTGTAGCCTCCTTATGGTACTGGATGACCGATAGAAGGTCTGCCTGGGGCTTTCTCTTCTCCAGAGAGTTGGAACACCAACTGTCTGCGCATGTCATCATGGGGAAAGTGATCCAGCCCTCTGATCATCTTCTGCCCTCTATCAATAGATGGGTTTTTAGGTGCCAGATAGGGTCAATCCACTGCAGGAAGCTACTGTTTTATGACCCTGAAAAGTGTTAATTCATCTGCGATATCTTGTATAGCACGTTGTTCTGCAAAATTTCCGATATATCTGTCGTTCTGTCTCCATTTCCCTTTTTTGCTTAAGAAAATTAAAATACTGAAATGCAATCATTCACATAAACCTGTTAATAGTCATCTAGCATTTCAAGTGGCACTGCTTTTATGGAAGCACTGTTGCATATCATTTCCCTTACACTTTTTTTTTTGCCATATAATATTTCATTAGTCACAAATGGATGAAGAAGTTAAAGAATCTACCCCAAACCTCCTTCCAGAATCCTTTAAAAGTATGTTTTTAGATAAACATCTTTCCATTTATTACTTCTTTCATTTCTATTCTCTGTATTATCAGAGTCCTGCATCATAATCCATCCTGTGGTCTGTCACTTGGTCACTTTGGCATAGATCTTGACAGTTTAGATTTAAATTGACTTTAGGTTTCTTACCTTTCTTACTTTTCAATAGCGTCTTCTTTTTTTCCATGCAACTTTTGCTATTAAAATATAATTTCAATAGTTTTGGAACTCTTCTCCGTATCTCCTAAACTTTTTGATTCAATACCTACTCATATTTTTGTTGAAATGGAACACAACACATAATATGTGATGTCATATGGTTTATTCATATTGCTCTTGCTATGCTCAGTACAGATTTCCTTAAATATGGTGGGTATATTTTGAGTCACCAGCATATTCCAGAACATGTACTAATCTGTCATCTTGATTCTTATCAAAATCAATAAACACAGATAATTCTCTAAGTACTTAATTAGCAAAGATATTATGAGATCAGTTTGATATATAGTTGGGAAAGCATATGAGGCTGAGGCACATACAGTCTACTTTCCTTGTAAATTATACTTTAGATCACCAGTGTGGAAAATATCATTTCACACTTGATTTGCTACTTTGGGGAAAAGAACATTAAGATTCATGTTTCCTTCCCAACCTTCACCTTCCAGGACTCATCTGACACGTTACCATAAGTATGGTATGTAGTATGTACTGCAATGTAGCTGCATGGGTATGCTAAATGGCCTGATTTTTCTCATCTGTGTGTCCATCTGGCATGTCATGTTGTCTTCTCTTTTGAGAACTAGAATGTTGATGATATCTATTTCTTTAGTCCTTTAATGCTTTAATATTTTTTTCAGCTCTTTTGTTGAACACTGGTTATGAGATCATCTCAGCACAAAGCAGAAATATGGGTGGTAAGAAGGGGAAGGATAAATTTTACTTGGATGTGAAGAACTTCTTCTGGGATGAAGGGTTCAGGAAGAGACCCCATAAATTAATCATGAGATTAAGTCTTTTAAAAAATACAGTTCTCTTTTGAGATAAAATCTAAAGAGGATTAATCCTTTCTTTGAGGTGTGGAATTGCCACTCCCTAGTGTAAAAGGAATTAATCTGACAAGACTTCACAGTAGATGTGAATGTTCTACAGCTGAAGAATTGAGTGCAGCAGATGTGCAGCACAACTATCTCTACTAGGGGAATTCTGACAGCTGTCACAAACTCTCTACTTATTGTCAAATGACTCTGTCAATTCCATTGCTTACCTTTTTACATGCCAGGGGAACACTACTAGCTTCAAGCAAAGCAAAGGGTAAAAAGACTGAGAACCTATCACAGACTGCTTGTAATAGTGTTTTTATCAAATTAATATAAGAATCTCAAAACAACCAGGAATCACCTATGTAAATTAGAAATGATCTTTCAAAATCCTGGTTACCAACCTGTTTGTTTCATATCAGTCATAAATGATCACAGTTTGGGTAAAAAAGAACCATTTAGCCTATGTTAGGATTTAGTGCTGAGGACTAACTGAGAAATGTCTGAAATGAGGTAAATTTAAGCACTGGTAGTAGAACAGAGGCTTGAACTCTGTCAAAGTTAATTTAGTAAGTTAAAGAAATAATGAATGCCAACAGTGTAGAGCCTTGGTATTAAGCAGTAAGAACGGAAAAGAGACAGACAGGCCATTCTAGAGACCTGAATTCCAGAAGTCCATATAAACTAGATTAAGCCAGAAGGAAACTCCTGCTTTGAATTTTAAAATGTCACAATGAACACAAAATGGAAAACATCTTCTATCATGTTCTTTGCAACCTGTGATTCATTTCACAGTAGAAACATGAAAAATGATCTATTATAGCCAAATACTGATCAAAAAGGGCATTTTGATGGTGTCTGCTATATTTCATCTATTAATAAAGAAATTAAAGGTTAATGAAACTATATGAACAATGTATAGCAAGAAGGTCACAAGACCTTTTCCATTTCTGCTTGAGGCCCAAAGTAACATTTAGATGTTCACAATATTTTCAAGCTTTATAAATGTTATATCATTAGCTATTGTCTGCCTGAAGAAAGAAAAACTGATAAGCTTCAGGAGTGGATATAGAAATAATATAATATTAAATAATGCTTAATTTGAGAAATTATTTTATATTGTTAGTTCTGAAATTGCATAATTTCTGATAAGAATACTATATTCTGTTAAAAAAAAGGAAATGTCATGCTTACAAGAAGACAAAAAACCAAACAATACCATTTTTATAATATTTCTGTATTAGGGTAGGTGAAGGGTTTGCCAATATCAACTGTAGTACCATTTAGATTATTTAATGATACATAACAAAATGAACAAAGTCTGGAATCCCTAATGAGAGCAAATGGAATTAACTGAAGTTCATTCTTACCATATAATCATAAGTACTGTACTTGGCAAAAGAAATTGAAAAAATGGTTCATTCACTTTCCTGTCATGAAAGTCAGTGGATAGTGTATGGATAAATGAGGCAAAGTGCACCATTAAAACTGAAAGACTAACAGAGGTTTGAGAGTGTTAAAAGAAGTCACGCTTGAAAAACTTTCTTTAAAATATGATGCATTATTTTCTTTGTAGTACTTTCCAAGAATAAAATGCTAGCCCTGGAGAAAAAATTCAATTAAAAGAGAAAACAGTTAACTATCATAGAGATTACTGTCAGAGAATATATGCAGTTTACTGCAAGTCTGTTTATTCTCAGCCCTCAGGTTCCTTTCAAAAGATGAATTAAGATTATATGGCAGATGCACTGAAAATGAATTATGCATTCCTTATAAAACAGCCACATCTAATCTTCCTTATTTATAGGTGGACATATGATCAAGTAATCACAGAGTCAGAGAAACACAAAATGAGAGAATAGTTGACACCAGCTTCCTCTGGAGGAAGGGACTTCTGGAGCTCTTCCAACCCAATCTGTCTGTTCAGCCCCCTTGCCCAGGACTGTGTCCTAGTGGCTTTTGAGTATCCCCAAGGTGGGAGACTCCACCAACTCTCTGGGCAATCTGTGCCAGTGTTCAGTCACCCTAACAGTAGAAGTGTTTTCTGATATTTAGATGGTACTGCCTGTGTTTCAGTTTGTGTATGTTGCCTCTTGCCTTGTCACTGGGCACTAAGAAGAGTCTACCTTGGTCTTCTTTACTTGCACCATTCAAATGTTTTTACACTGTTAAGAACATTCCTTAGCCCTCTATTCAGATTAATGATCCCCAGCACTTTTAGTCTTTGCTGACAGTCCCTATACTCCAGTTCCTTAACTATCTTTGTGTCCTTTCCCTGGACTCCCTTCAGGATGTCTGTCTCTCTTGTACTGAGGAGCCTAGAACTGGACTCAAGACACAAAATGCTGTCCCACCACCACTGAGAAAAGGGGAAGGATCACTTTCCTCAACCTGCTGGCAACACTTTGTTTAATGTTGCTGGGGATTCCAACATTTTTTGGCTTTCTTTTTGTCTTTAAGTTTTTCCAGGAGCTCCATGTTCATCTGTACCTCTTGGGCGGATTGCTTTTGAGCTTGGAAGAGGGGATTGTTGAATATCAACCAACTTTCTTGGGCCCCTCTCCATGGTAGGGCCTTATCCCATGCAATTCTTTCAATTCTTTCCCTGGAGAGGAAAAAATCTGCTCTCCTGCAGTCCGGGGTTATGATCTTGCTTTTTGCCTCTCAGGATCCTGAACTCTGCCATCTCACTGTCACTGCACTCAATGGTGCCTTCAACCTTTAACTCTCCAATAAGCCCTCCCTTGTTAATAAATGTGAGTGAGGTCCAGCAGAGCACCTCTCCTTATTGGCTCCTCAATCAGTAATAGTGGAGTTTGCATAATATTGTCTTGCAATTTTCCTATACAAAACACTTTTGAAACCCTTTATGGTAAAAAAAAAAAAAAGAGATCTTGTTCACATGTGCCAGCAAAAGATTTTCTGTGGTAAAACGTTTCATTTGATAGGTTAGGGAAGAATTTTTCCACATAAAGAGATTATCACATTTGCTCGGAAGCTTAAAATATTATGTTTAATTAAAGAAAAAATAAAAAGGAAACATTTCAGTTTTGATTTTTCTTCCTGACCTGCTTTTGTAAAAAAAGAAAGGAAACTGGTTTATTTCAATTTATTAATGTATCTATTATGTACACTTTTCCACTTTAAATTCTTCCAAATGTTCTGTGTTTGGGGTTCGAAAAACCTTTATGTTTAATTCCTACTCAAAGTTCAAGAATTCAGAAAAAAAAACCCAAAAATTCCTTTTGCTTTGTCTTGCTGTTAAACTCTGGGAATCAATAGGTGTTGTCCCACTGGCTTCTCTGGACCATAGGTCAAGTCCTTAGGGGGAAACTGTGGAGAACACTAATTTATAAAACATTTTGAAGATGTATAAAATATTTCTGCACTTCTCATAGACAATTTGAGCAAAGTTCAGTTGCACTTGATTGCATGAGAGACTATTTCTTCTTTAATGGCCCAGATAAGAGGAGAGAGTGAAGGAGCAAAGATTGTTCAGCCTGGAAAAAGGAAGTTCTAACAGCAGTCTTTGAAAACTGCAGAGTAGGTTTCCAAGAAGAGAGAGCAAGGTTCTTTACTGAGATGTACAGTAAGAAAGTTAGAAACGGGTCATAAATTTGAATGCAAGAGGATTCACTGTGAGAACAAACAAGAATGGGAATGAGTTGTGCTTACAGATCATTTAGCATTTGTCCTTGGAGATCTTGAAATTCTAGCAGGAAAAAACCCTGAGCAACTGGTCAGAATTCAGTTTTCACCCGGTTTTGAGCTGGTGGCTGGTCTAGATGCCCCCAGAGATCTCCTCTAACCTGAATGACTTCATGACTCAGATTTCTCCTGAATGCACTGGATCTTTTAGGCATTTCCCATTACCATAGATTTTAAGGGAAAATTAAGATGTTCACATACACACAAGCATATATGCATTAGGTCTCACATGGTGTCTTAATGGTGATTTCAGCAATGATATACCAAAACTATATCTCAAAAATGAAAAAAACCCACATTTTTAAGCTTTCACATGTTAACTTCCTGTTTGCACCCATCCCTACATAATAAAACACAAATAAAAAACCTGGCCTTACTACGTTATTCTCATAATGACCAGAATTTTCTCTGAAAATCAAAGATTGTCAAAAATAAAATTATTCTAGTGACTTATAGAGTAAATTAATAGTGTCTTTATTTTATTTCTGCATTAGATTTAATTTAAATATTGAATGTTCTCTTTTGAGGTAAGGATTCAGAAAACTTGATACTTCCAGCTGCAGAAGATGATAGGGCAAAACCAACATTACTGAACAGCCATGAAACACATACTTGCAAAAACATTGCCTTCTGCTAGCAGAACTTACAGTAATGACTGCTTTTACAGTCATCTTCACTTTTACCTTCTGAAGGTGTGGTTTATGAAATTATAATAATCCTCATGATACGTTTTAGTGTAAGAACCTATGCTATTTAACCAAATAAATTAAATTCTATTTCTGTGAAAATAAAAAAGCCTTCCAAATGTTTGAAACTTCAAATTCTCTTTGATGTGACGTCATATAATTAAATGCAAGAAAAAGTTAGGAGATCTTACATTTTTAAGATTTATTAATAAAATCTAAAATTGTTTAATTCTTGTATTACAGAACCAGGTATAAATGTGGGTTTCTTTTGGTTTGAATTCTGAAGGTCATTACTAGATAATCTTGCCATGAGTGCTGAATCATATTGAGTGTTCAAAAACTGTTTTATGCCATAAGCTTAAAAATCTGGTACAATTTTATTCACTCATTTGTTGAACTAATTGAGAAAGGCCTTAATCATTTATCCAGCTGAAAATAATTGTGAGAGGCTACCTTTTCTTTCATGATGGAACTTCAGATTGACAAGTGCTAGAGTTTTTATCTTTTAATAAGCTTGGAAATTTTGATTACATAGCATAATCATACAATTTAATGATACAGTTTGAAGCCTTAAATCACAAATTATCTTAATGTTAATGCTTGTAATGCCAGTGGGAGCAATTATGGGAAGAGGAGTAAATCCATGTAGGTAAAGGTCTCAGTATCTGTCTTTTAAACCCATGGAAAATGCCAGAAAGTCTTTTTGAAAGATCTGGCCCTTCATTCCAGTACCATGAAGTGTGAAGAGTCATCAATGCCCGATATGTTTCTAATATTTAATTCTAAGGATGAAATACATTGCATAAAAGCCGTTGTGGGCATAAAGTTTAAATACTTCCCATAGGATATGTCAGGGCATAATTTGGAAAGGGATTTCTCTTTTTCTATTAGCTTACTTACTTATTTCTTTCTTTAGAAACACAAATTCAGTATTTTCTGACTCTTAGCAGGAGGTTTTTCTTTATTCCTTCTAGTTATTCAAAGGTTCATTCATAGCTAGTGGTTTATTAAATCTTTAATAAATAACATTATAGCTTATCTCTATAAGCTCAAATCAATATAATGCTATGAAGAAAAGTCATTGTCAACCTTTATGTTTCATATCATTTTTATTAAACTTAGATAACTCAGTAGCTCTTCATTCAAAGTCTGAAAATCACATTATAAAATGAGCATTTAAAACTTTCTCTTGGAGAAAAAAAGCTCCAAGAATAGAAAAAGCCACAGTGTCAGCTTGTGACTTCATCTCTTTAGAAATACCTAAACTGAGTACCTGAAAATATAAATAATTTTTTCTTAATTATGTGTTTATACAATTTTATTCTACATATATGTAAATCGCTTGCCAGCATTTGTCTCACATGCATGGCACCAAGCACCCAAAATTTTACAATTTTTAGAAATATCTTTTACTGTATATATTAAAATGAAATATAATTATTAGCTTTTCACTCAGATAAGGACCTGTTACTACAGAAAGTTTGATAAATGCTTGATTAAATATTTATTGAAAAAGGACTCTATGGTGCCATTATTATTTGATTTTTACCCTGGCCAAAATTAGTGCTTGGATAAATATCTTGCCATGGAATACCAATTTTCTGGTTCGCTCCAGCATCTCCTGCAAATATTTACATTCTCAAAATTACTGGTGCATCCTGGTAATTACTGGTGTCCACTCAGGTGCTGTCTTCCAAGGCTCTGCTCTATTTTCTTGAGGAGATGATTAGTCTCCATTAAAACATTGTTATATACACATTAGTTGGGAAACTAGAGATATGGTTACAGTGTTGGAAAAATTACCCCTCTGTTCTCGGTACTGTAGAATTGAACTTTGCAATATTTTGGATGTTACCCTTCACACTGAATTCCATTATTACTTGGTCTTCAGTAAACCAGACATAAAAATTAAAATAGGAGGATCTTATCCAAGTCATCAAAAGTAACCATTTCTACAAGTGATATGATAATTTCCCCATCTCCAAGTACAACTACTTTTGTCTAATTAGCAGCAGGTGATGATCATCCATCACTTATCTGACCATTCTCCCCTCTTATGCATGTCCTGTTCCATCCAAGCATGTTCTCTTGAACATCATTTCACAATAACTTCCAATGCTGCCAGCCTTTGAATACTTTTCTGATAATATCGTATGGGCTGATAAAGCAATTAGAGAAAATACTGTCTAGACCACAGTAGGCTACAACAGTTTAGCCAGAAATTTCTACTCTCTGTACAAGTGGAATATGTGCACTTTAGAAGTTCCCAGGCCTCAGTTTCAGATGTTATTGTATAGGGGAGAAACCTGAACAAAATAGACCACTAAACAAATTGGTATAAAATCCATTTTCAAGATGGCCAGAGAGTGTCAAACAACAGTAGATGACAGTATTAGGAACAAACTCAGTGTACTTTACATCAGCACCTACATTCTGGAGGTTTCTCCAATAATTTCTATATCTCAGCTGCTGGTAAAGAAGCACTCATGGCTCTGCAGAAGGGCTGCTTGCAAGAAAGGAAGCTCTAGCACAGGCCATCACAAGGACTTCCTGTGGACAACAGGTCCATGATCCTCCTAAAAATTCAGGGTGAGGTGCAAAGGAGAATAAAATGGCAAATAACAGGAAAGGAAAAAGTCTAAGCAAAAGATAAAACTGCTTTTTTCCAGTGCTAGACAGAAATCTGGAAATGCAACTGTTAAAACAGCTCTGAAGCCAGGGACTGGTGTTTAGTGGGAACGAATTTCATATTTCCGTTTTCAAAAGTCTGTCAATACTATCCTATAGCCTCCTCTGACTTCCAAAGGCTTGTTCCATAATAAACTCCTGATTTGCTCTTCCTAGTCAAAGCTGAGGCAGAAGTCTATGCAAGATGAATGAAGGAGGAAGCAAAGGTCAAAGGAAGATATTTCAATTCACATTTTTGCTTCTAAAAACTAGCCATTAAATAACCTGGTAGTTTTGTCTGGTTTCAGCATCTGGGTGTTTTTTGAATTTTTCCCTTATATTTTCTATGATAACTTTATCAAGCAAAGCAATTTTTCAAGGTAGACAGATAGATATAGATATAGATATAGATATAGATATAGATATAGATATAGATATAGATATAGATATAGATATAGATATAGATATAGATAATTTATGGCTAGAAAATATTTTTTATTGATATGGAATCAATTATTGTCTTAATTATGTTAGTAAAATAAGATTGATCTGTACAAATGATTATGATTGATTAAGTCAGTTTATTTATTACAGCATAATCATGAATAGATTTCATTGTTGTTCAGAATTGTATAGAACAAGATTTCATATAAATTGTTTTACAAAATCAATTTGCATATATATCAGGGAAGTATCATTTCTAGAGAAGAAACAGAAAAAATTTCTTCCAAAGGGAGTCAAATTTTCCCCCTGAAAAGAAAGGTGGCTTAGGCTATTTTAAATTCCCACTATAGCATCCTCTATAATGGAAAGTACTAGAATACCTGTTACGAATGGATGATGTAAGTTTGAATCAGCTCCTGTACGCTGCCTAGGCCTCTGGCAACAGGCAGTCACTGTACTGGAGTGGCCAGAACTCCAAAATCCACTCTAATTTGCAGGGTCTTTAATAATGAGTGATCCAGTCTATTATAATATGGATTATTTATTTAATAGACACAAAATTAACAGATGTAAGACTTAAATCAGACTCTTACTACACAGGAAAAACAAAAAGGGGATTACTAGTAATATACACGCGGAGTTAAAGGTACCATTAGAATTACAGCTAGCCAAGAAATAGTATAACTTAGGATTCAAAGTGTCTTACCACCAGTCTTCGAAGGGGTAGACTCAGAGATATCCTTTCACTCAATCTCCGGAGAAGTGACTTGAAGCTGCGTCCAGCTCCAAGGAGAAATCTCCTCGCACATCCTCAAGGAGGGTGTAAGAGACTTTTGCTCTGTGTTAATTTCTGTGGTCTTGTATAGATGTAAAACCTGTGTCTTTTGGTCAAAGTATTTCTTTCATCTCTTTCCACATTTGCCTTCCAGACTAAGATGTTGATTCTTAGCTGCTGGCTTGAGCTCTTTGGCGCCAGAGATACTTCATGCCGGGCCTGTGACCCACCAGAGTTATCTCTTGCATATGCACCAGCTATCTGTGGTAGAGACAGGGGGGTAGACATGTCCTGCCACAATACCAAAGGACAGAGAACTGCAGAATTAATCAATTTATGTCTCTGTATTGGCTTCCCATGACAAGGTTTTAATAGTGTTGGGGCTACAGTGTTGGCTTCTGTGAGAAGCTGACAGAAGCTTCCCCTATGTCCGACAGAGCCAATGCCAGATGGCTCCAAGATGGATCCATTCTGATCAAAGCCAAGCCCATCAGCCCAGCACCTCAGGGATAATGCATTTAAGAAGGGGGAAAAAAGTATTGCACAGAGGTAATTTCATCCAAAAAAGCAAGAAACAGCTCTGCAGACCCTGAGGTCAGTGCAGAAGGAGGGGCAGGGGGTGCTCCAGGTGCTGGAGCAGAGATTCCCCTGCAGCCCCTAGTGCAGCCCATGGTGAGGCAGCTGTGCCCCTGCAGCCCCTGGAGGACCACAGGGATGCAGAGATCTCTTGGAGGATGCAACACTAGAGCATGTGGATTCCTGAAGGAGGTTGTGACCTTGTGGGAAGTTCATGCTGGAACAGGACCTGTGGCAGGACCTGGCAGGACCTGTGGCTCCATGGAGGGAGGAACCCACACTGGAGCAGCCCATTCCTGAGGCACTGCACCCTGTTGAATGGACCCATAGTGGAGCAGTTTGTGAAGAACTGCGGCCCATAGGAAGGACTCATGTTAGACCTGTGTGTGGGGGACTACCTTCTTTGGGAGGGACTCCACACTAAAGTAAGGGAAGAGTGTGAGGAGTCCTCCCCCTGAGGAGAAAGGAGCAGCAGAGATGTGTCCTGAACTGACCGCAGCCCCTCTTCTCTGTCCCTGTGTACCACTGTGAGGGAGGAGGTAGAAAAATCAGGAGTGAAGTTGAGCCCAGAAAGAAGGGCAGGGGGAGAATTTTTTTATTTATTTATTTATTTCTCATTTTCCTATCCTGATTTAACTGATAAAATATCAAATCCATTTTTCCTCAAGTGGAGTCTGCTTTGCCCATGACAGTCACTTCTATGTGATCTCTCTCTGCCCTTATCTAGACCCACAAGCCTTTCATATATTTTCTCTCCCCTCTTCAGCTGAGGAGGGCAGTGATAGAGCAGCACTAGGTGGGTCCCTGCCATCTGACCCGGGTCAACCCACCATAACCTTAAAAAACTTCTATGCTCCAGTACATACTGAAATACTTTTATTCCAGAAGATTACAGTATGAAATTTCAACAAACGTCCTAGAGTGGTAATTGCTAAAAAAGACATCTTTGCACGGTTCACTATGAGAAAAATCTCATTAAAACAGATGTTTTAATGTGTTTAGCCACAAGTGTTTACATACATATTTTCCTCAGTCTGAAAATAACTCTACAATCAGTGTGTATTATTAGGATTTTATAAATATAAAAAAGAGAGAGAAAGGGATAGTTCACCTTCAGCGTTTCAAAAGGATTATAAACTTTATATGTTTTGTTCTGTTCTTTCAGAATTAACTAACATTTTGGGTTGGCCATCTCCATTTCCATAGATAAGACTACTGGAATTTCATTCTTTTTAAAATGAAGGAAGAAAAAAAGCAGAGACTTTATAGACCTTTCAGCAGTCTTTGTGAAGACATCAATCTGACCTGAATTCTTCTCTACCTTACAATTTGTGTTACCTGTGTTTGCCTCATAGATCAGTGTTAAAACTCCTCTTGGATTTCTGGATCAGGCTCTGAATGATTTTCAGGCCTAATGTTATAGAAAGGCTGCTAAAAATAAGAATAATGTACGTCTACTACTTCAACTCTGCAGGCCACAGTTGAGATACATAAATACCATTTTTATATGATTTTTCTTAGATTGAGCCATGAACAGTTACTAGTGAGCATATTTTAAGACTGGTTGAATTTTTATATGCTCAAAAGTAGTATTTCTGCAGAGATACAATGAAGATTTCAGTCCTTATATCTTAAATCTTTATTTTACACATTTTTAGGAGCTTTATGGTCTAGAATATTTCATTGTTCAGTAGGGGCCTGAGGGCAGTAGGCATCTTTGCAGTGATTTTAATGAGCTTTGGGTCAACTTTATTATATTCTGGAAAAACAGAGTATTCCTGGGTGACAACACAGATTTAGATTTTCAGTAAAAGTAGCTATTCAAAGAAGTTAAGGCCAAGAAAGATGATTATAAAAATTTAATATTCTGTTCCATATAACACAGACTAGATTATCACACACAAATTACTACATCACACCATGTGGGAATTATTGAACGTAACTTGTGTAAAAGAGGATTATGAAAGGGATTGTGGAGCAAACGAAGAAATGGACAGAGAGAGGAATCAAATTGTTATGAGGTGGTAAAAGTGGAACTCCTCAAATGGTCTTCCTTAAAAGGAAGGAATTTTATCTCCTTTACACATAACAGTTTTGTTAGCACCTGTGGCAGCATCGAGACTGTGCACACACACAGTCCAAGTTCTACTCTCATCTACCTCTCCTCAATTTGGGACTAGAAATCATCATAAACATCCCAGAAAGCACCATGACAGTGGTCGGGATTTGTCTGGATGGGAAAATTCAGGGATTGTTATCTCTTACAGCATCTCAAATGTTGACATATAAAGCAGAAGCAATGACTTGATACTTTAGAGCACCCCCCCCTCCAACTTAATATTGTCCACTTCCTTACAACATGAGATGTGGTGTTGAGGAACCTGGGAAAAAACTAAGACACAAATAGCAGGATCACAACCCTGTTTTTCAGGATAAAAAACTCTGACCTGTTCAGACATATGCTTGGAAGAAGCATGTGAGATACACTCCTGGAAGTGAGCCCAGGAGAGCTGGCTAATTTTAAAGGATGATCTCCTTTAAGAATGAACAATTCTGAAGCAAACAAAACAGCATAGAGGCAGTAGGAGGCCTGCATGAATGAACAAGGAGCTCCTGCTAAAACACTAAAGAGATGTATAAGTGGGAACGAGGTCAGGTCACACAGTCAGCAATCAAGGGCAGTATCAAACTTGTCACCACCAAGACATTATGTGCCTTCACAAAAATTCCATGACACAGCTATACAGCCATGAGACTGCATCTTCTTATTTTGTCTGTTTGTGTTTTTTTCTTGTTCACTACGCTATGCTATGCATTAACGCCCTAAGTGTTCCAAAGCCCTTGCAAAGAGTACAATCACTGCAAGAGCCAGTGTGTCACTGCAGTATCTGCATGCAGAAAGGCATTTACGTGGACCGATATCATAGTAAACATTTCTTCTGTCGCTTCCTGACACTTTCACTTTCTCTTGACTATCTAGTACAGATACTACTGATTAAGCCTGAGGATGCTAAATGACTCAAATCTTCCTAGAAACAAAGTGTATTTTAACTTCCATAATGGTCAGTGACACCAGCTGATGCGCAAGCATCTTCCTCCCCTGTGGCAGTCTGTCCATCACCTGTGTCTTTCCTCACTCAGGCATGAGGTGTGGCACTTACAAAAACTTGTGGAATAACTCTCAACCTCAGGACATTTGTGATCAGCAGTGATAGGGAATGCCACTGTTTGCCCTGGGCATCTTTCTTGTTTTTCCTGAAGAGTTGGGAAAACAAAGTTTTCATTTACCTTCTTGTTTGTCCTTGTAAAGGAGAATAATTGCTGATAATCAAACAGCTTTTCAAATACCCAAGAAAATTCTGATTTTTGGATCAATTATCTCATTATAACACAATTATACATATAATATATAAAGTCCTCTATCTTACCCAATTAAAAATAAATAAATAAATAAATACACTACAAGATCCTTTTTTTCTCGACACAAAACAAAATGTTTTTTCTGGGACAAAAGCAAATTAAGCTTACTTATATTAAATAAAATAAGTAGTGTTCTGGGATTGGAAAAGAAATGCCCTAATGTTTCTTTAAAATTATATGGTCCTATTACTGAGGTCTAAGTACCCTCTTGGATATGACTAAAACCATTTATGTATTTGCAGTTTTGGTCTCAATAGAAATAGTCACTATTCCACCACATTTAATATGAACTGCTTGGACTACTGTGACTCAGTGATGAGTATAGTCACAAGACAGTTAAGTTGAAATTATACCAATTTCAGGTTAGTTTGGATCAGATTGTACATTTTTCCAATATGATTGCTTTTTTTCCCCAGTGAAAAGCATATGTAATTTTACATTGTGCATAATTTCCATCATGACTTAGAGGTTCCCTGCCTTCTCAAAAAGATATGCTTCTCGTTTTTTTGCTCAACCAGAAGTGCCCCTGAGCCGCATGTGATTTAATGGATGGCAGAACATTGATTTCACAACATGGACAGGGACATAATTTGAATTACTCTAAAATCTACATACATTTGAATCACTCTAAAACTTCAGTTATCTGTGTGAAGAAAGTAGTTCCTAACTGGCATTCATTCAAATGCCATCAGGTTTTTTCTTTAATACAATAGCATTTAGTAACAGTTGTACTTACAAGATGTACATAGCAGCATCCAAGACTGAGTTAAACATCGTATTATTGATAGGAGTAACTAATAGCATCAAGCTCACAGCAGAGGAGCTGGTGAGTAGGTGACGTGACTTGGGATCCAGGGGCTTGTGAAACCTTGGGAGCAGCTGGAGAGATCGAAGTGGCCAGGGCTTCCCCAGCCATCTCTGTGTGTGTGTTTTGTGAACAGAATGGTCTATAGCAGCAACTGGAGCAGGACTGCAGCCTCAGAGTTGATCTGTCTGTGTGCCAACAGCTGGGAAGGCTGGGATCCAGAGGCAGCTACTGGGCAGATTGTCTGAGCCCAGCTACTGGAGAAATTATTGAGATTTTAAAAATATATATATATACATGAAAGTATAAAAACATATTAATTATATGTACATATTTATATAGCTAGATATATTTATAGTTTTATTTTTATATCTAATATATTAATAAATATTTGTCTAATATATACATATTTATATTTTATATATATATATACATGTATGTATATGTATATATATATATTTATTTTTTCCTCACAAAAGGGAGGGGAGCAGAATATGATCATTTGTGCTGTCTGTTTTTCTGAGTGCTCTATGTGTCTGCCTGTGGTTTCTGTGCAGCCAGTCATGTCTATATTTTCATGTATAAGCTGTGCACATGTGTGCCCTGCATGCTTAGCCTTTCTACAGTTTCAACCTGGCTGCACGGAGAAAATGAAGGTTTACAGGGCAGCAAGAGTTTTGAAAAGATATTTATACAAACATTGCAACTTAAAATTACTTTAATGAAGCATTTGTAAAATCATTCATTGTGCCTCAATTGATGTTGCAAATATAGAAATTATGTAATTATGAGTATGTAAAATAGACTATTTGCATTATGTAGGAGCACTGATTTAAGTTCTATTTATTTGAAACTTTCTGTAGTTCAGTAAGTTTTTAAAAGCAAGAAAGAATATAAATTCTACAACTAATTCTTAGTTTCTGTTAAAGTCAAACTGTGAATTCCTATTACAATTTTCACATTATCACTGAACAGTAAAATCAGTAAGAAATTACTAAGTAAGCTCCATATAATCTAACTGTAATTTGATGACCAATGTCTTCAAGAACCATGTGTGAGCTGAAAGTTGACTGGTGAGAAGCTGAAGAGAGAGGATTATTCTATTGCTTAAAATGTGTCTGAGAGGCCCATTGACAATTCTTTTTTGTTTGCTGTGTTGAAGCTGATGAAGTCCCTGATCCTCTAAAACAGATCAAAATGACAATTCACTTTTTACAACTACACATCTGACTATACCAGGAAAGAACATTTTAGTCTTTTTTTCTTTTTTTTTTTTTTTGCAACTACTATTCCAATAACTTTTGGAGAAAACTGTTTTCTGATGAATTTAGCACAGGTGTTTGAATTATTTTAAAATATTAATGAACTCAAAATGATGCTATAATTTAGTTTAAATATGGATTCTGGGTCAAGGACCCCACGGACAAGGTGGAAAGGAAGGTAACCACAAGTGACAGTACATCAGAAAGGGTTACAGACACAGCAATATAGAAATTGCTGTAGTGACAGGGACATGGGTAAATCACTGCAGGTGAGCCTTGAATTATGCAGGTGGGAGCATATGACAGTAATAAAAAAAGAAGTATAAAAGCATGAAAGGTTTTTGTGTTTGCTAATAAGAATTGTTTAGCATTTAAAAATTGGGAACAGTTCAACATGGATTTCAAGGATGAAATAAGAGTAATTTTTTTTTTTTAAAATGGGCTGAATTTTTACCTCTTTAACTTCTAACACCTTGAGAAGGAGTAAGAAAAAAAAAAAGCTCCTCAAAATGTTCTTGATGTTATTTTCCCCAGAAAAACCTGGAACTTTATTCATACCTTGGTTAAAATCCATTAATAAGTGACAGATTACCCTGTTCCGAAAAAGGAAAAGAAAGAAAGAGGGAAAGGGAAAGGGAAAGGGAAAGGGAAAGGGAAAGGGAAAGGGAAAGGGAAAGGGAAAGGGAAAAGGAAAGTATTGAGGCATGTTTCATATAGATTCTTGCTATAAGCTTGTTTTGGGATTTAAAAATAAAATATATTTCTCAATCTCAAGTTGGCTGAGTTTGTATTTTCTACTCTTACATCCAGAGAACTAAAAAATAATAAACAATTGCTTTATATACCTCTTCATATTATATACCTTTTAGTTTTACAAATCATCCTGTAATTGCATTTTAAAAGTGGAAATTTCTATAATGAACTAAAATAGCTTCAGTGTTGTTGGCATTGTAAAGAAAGGTCTTAGTGTATCCAAACAAACTGTACATTCATTCCAAGTTATTTGTAGTTTATTTTTAAAAAGAATATGCAATATTCATTGGTTAAGACAAAGAAAAACATCCTGGAAATTCATTTTATTATTTTACTGTTTTTCTCAAGATATTCTAAGTCTTCACTAAACATTGACACCATTCCTGCTGTTTAAAATAGTCTTTTGCATTAAATCCTGCCTGTATTAGCTCACTTTGTACTGACACATGGATTCAGCAAGGAGATGTAAATAACTAGGAGACACTTCTTTGTACTACCTTATATCCAGCAATATTTGACCCTAGCTTTTCTCTAAGAAATAGTATCTTGAGCAATGTAGTGAATCAAATATATTCTAGGTCAGAGTTCTATTAATGTCTGAGGCAGCAGTGTTACCTACTAAATAAGTAACACATCTTCCTGTACTCTTTACATTTTTGCTGCCATCAGAGCTTTGACCCATGGCCTTTCTGTCCAATACTGATCAGACACTGTTCAGAACCCTGAAAGTTCTTGCTTTTGAACGAATGCTGAACAACATATCTATTTCATTGATTAAAAAACCTTAATGGATGTGAGGGACATAGCACTTTGCTGAGCTGATAAAGGAAAGGGGATGTTTTTTCTCACAGCACAAATCCCACTGCTGATATTCCAATGAAAACTCGATATCCACAGTATTTTTTTTTTTATTATTTAATTTTTATTTCCAGCTGTTTTGTCATTGGAAGTGCTACTGGTCTTTCATTTACAAGTGATAAAAACATTTTGACAATAGTTGCCCTGGTGATCTAGGCAGTTGGCTGGAGAGCATGTCAGCATACATATTGTGTTTATCTCATAGTAGCAAGATGCCAAGGCAACTGCTGTCCTAATTCTTCTGGAGATCCCCAGTTCCTCTCCTGCTTATCTGAATCCTCTGTGAATCCAGATCACTCAGTATTTTCTTTTTCTCTAAAAAACCACTTGCCCAATCTTAAAACTTGCTCTATGATTAGTTTGGATATGGAAAAGTCCCAATAGTTCTCTTTTTTCCTATCTTTATTACACAAACTCCTTTAAAAACCTCTCAGAAAGGAGAGATTTTCACTGTTCTTCACAGTAAACCTTCACCGTTAAAATGAAGTCATTCAAAGGATCCAAACTGACATTTCTGGAAAGTGATATCTTCAGTTCCACTGAATAATATATGGAGCACTTTGGATTGTGTTCTCTGTCAGTATGAAACATCCTTGTCCAGGTGAGAATGTCTTTATCAGGCAGTTCAGTCAGGAACTAACAGAAATGTTAGTCAGAAGGGAATCCTTGAGGCTTTTCAGACCACACTCTTAGCTGAATTTATTGCTAGCACTGGGTGAAATCAAGTCTGTTTTCTCTAGCCAAGGTTTGAAGACTTGCAAGGATGGACATAACCTATTCCAGAGAGGCATTACCCTAGTGATTTTTATTTAATTGAAAACTCTTTCCTAAAATAGAAAGATTTATTCTAGAAAAGACAGCAGGACTAGAGCTTCTTTGTGATGATGGTTTTGTAATACCCGTGTGTGTCAAACTGCTTCATATAAACTATAAATCTCCAACATAGACAATGTATTCTTCATTTAAAGCTAATTACAGGGAAAGAGATATTTGTATATTACTTTATCATATCTCAGTGGCTAGATGACACAATTCTATCTATGGAAAAAATGTTTAATTTATTAGCTTAGCAGGACTGAATATTTATACTAAGTTTGTAATAATAACTGTTATTCAAGTCACTACAGATTTCCCACACTGGGAACTGTGTAAGAATTAATTTGGGGATTTATCTGGTATCTGGATGTTTTGACGTAATTGTTTGTCTGTCTGATGAATTCTATTACTTATTCAAGAAATGGATGGGATGCCAGTAGGAGTTGGGGGTCAAAATCCTACATTAAACACTTCTTAATTTTTTAGATATTGTACTGAACTCTGCTGTTATTTTAGGACTACTGAAGGATGAAGTCTTTGTCTCTGAAAAAAAGTAGTCCTGTAATGCTGATACATATTTATGGATTATTTAACTTGCAAAATTTCATGGGAAAGAGCTTACATGATGAAATACAAGAGAATAATTTTCTTTCTGAAATCCATTCCTGTCCTTAAGGTCTTCAAAGATGACACAAACATTGATTTTATGAAGTGCTAAAGGCACTTCATATTCAATATTCCACAAGAAAATACTTTCTAAAAAAAAATTTCTAAACTTTCTTCACCACTTTTGCTCCCACGTTAAGGAAAGCCGCGAACACCAGCACAGGAGCTTGCTTGCGACATTTGACCGTTTTGTATGTTTTATGAAAAGGCCTAAATTATACAGGGGTGAATAAAATAGCTAACATGAGGAAAAGATGCAGAAAACCAAGGACTCTGTACCACCAGATTTTAATAAGAATGGAGAAGGAGAAGCTATGTGAACATGTGGCTTTCTGTTTACATTTCCAGTGAGAAAATTGTGATTTCCATGGGTGTAGAAGACATCAGGGATATTCTGGTTAAAGGAAGGGAGAGGTAGCGATGGAGTGCCTAGAATAACATATTGTCACGCAGAGAAGATTACTGCAGGAAAATAGTGGTTTTAGTAAAATTCAAATGTTTGTATCACTTCTGAAACAATTAAAAAAAATTTATCACTCTTGAGAGACTCGTGACACACCTAATAGCATATAATGTTTATGTATGTTAGTAATAAATTGGAAGAGGTTTAAAAAGTATATCAGGGCAAGAGTGATACCCAGAATAAAGCTGAACAAGTGAAGCCATTCCTCTAAAAGCAGAAAATGTCTGCCCTACATGCTCTTTTGTTTGATCTGACAGCAATAATTTCAGATGGAATTAATTGCACATGAAAATCATTGACCGGATGTGCAAATGGGCCTGATAAACTTGGTCCGTGACTCCTTGGCTTATCAGTGTTGATTGAAAAATACTTCTGTGCTAGAGAAAATACAATACACTCATATCTGCAACTCAGTAGTCAGAAAAGTCAATTTTCTGACCATTTTTCTGAGTTATTTTATTCATTTAATACATGATGCATTCACTCCTCCACCTCCTGTTCCAAACATGAATTAGAATTTTTGACCCTGATTCTGCAAGGTACATAAGCATTTTAAATGAAGTAAAAAGTGGGCACTTTGGTGTCTGAAATAGAATGATTAAAGGCCGATGTGTAAAAAAAGTTCCTCAAACCTTTGTTTCAAAGTACCCTTAGGTGTACACAGTGGAGAATTTACATAAAATGCCGAAGACACTTTAAGGGATCCTTGCTATAAGACAAACATCTCTTTTTCCTACCTTGCCCTTTCTGCCCCTATTCCTGTTCCTGCCATTCCCTATGTGCCCTTTTACTGATTCCAACATTCATTTTGCATTGAATCCATTAAGCAAAATACTATGTTAGTTCTCTGTCTGTTTAGTCACACTCAAGTTGTAGTGGAAGCAGAAATGACTGAAAGGCAAATATGCAGCTTATGGAAGGAGTGAAAAAGGAGGTGCAAAAGTGCCATTAGTTGTAATTCTATTCCAAAATTCCCTGGATGTCTTGTGTTCAACTTGAAATAACATTTAGTAACGCAATGTCATCTCTTAGACATGTGCAGGTGCTGTTTCCTGGTTTGCTAGGAAGAAGTAAAAGCAGAAAGAAGCACCTATCTGCCATCTTTCAATTAAAAGAAAAAAAGAAAAAGGCAAAATAAAAAAACAAAAGAGCAAAGTTCTTCAGTACACGAAGTAATACCTGTGGAGCAGCTGAAGTGTCTGCTTCTAGATGTCCCATCCAAAGACATCCAAAACCAATTTCTGGAAATGAAAATAATCCCAAACTTTTTGACAGAGCAGACTTCCCACAGTTTAACCACCTATAGGCTTGTTAAATGGAGTTTATTTTGTTGAGAGAAAAGATCACATTTTTAAGTATCGGTATCCAAAGTACAAAATGGGATGTGTTTATGCTGCGTTGCTGCAGTGAGAGTACTCTTGCTGTTTTTAGCAGGCCTTTGATCAGATACAGAGGTTATATTTGTGATAATAAAGACAGAAGGCACAAAACCCCAATCAATAAGGAATAGTCTGGGATACTAACAGGGAAGAGTCACACTGATGCTGGAGAGAATGATGAGAAGAAGGAAATGAAAGATGAAAAAGGGAGGCAGAAGAAGCAGAAATTATAGGGGAAATTTCTTTTTTTCTGTACATCAACCATGGCTGAGGCTGGTGATGTTCCACTATTCTTGCTGGTTCTGTTAGTGGTGTAACAGAGTCATTTTCTGTCTCTGGCAGGCTGACCCTGCCTGGATGCTAGGTGCCCACCAAAGCCTCTCTATCTGACCTCTTCAGATGGGGATTTTTGAGCCTGGTCTATTTCTGGCAAACAAAAAATGAGAGATCACAGTTAATTATACAGTCATTTAACAGATCCACTTGTGAAAGTTTGCTTTACTACTGCCTCTGTTCTTCATTACAGACATTAACAAATTACATGGTGAAGAAAAAAGGGAAATAGACTGTAATTATCAAGATAATGATAGCAGCCACTTAGGAAACACTAAAATAGTTCTTTTCTTTTTTGATTATCATACTTTTAGATTCAAACTTTTTTTCTTTAATGAATCTGATGTAAACCAGCAACACTTTTTTCTTTAAATTTCTATTCCATTTGGGAAAAGAAAGAATGTCCAATAATACACTTTTCTTTCAGAAAAACTCATCATTTACAGTGACTTCTTCTGCAAAATATTTTGTTTTGTCAAACAAGAGAAACTTTTCTCTCTGAATTAAAACAGACTCCAAACAATTGTAGAAACTCCAAAAATTTGAGAGTCACAAGCACTCCCTCTAGTCTATGAAATGTAGAGTAGTTAGTTTTATGTTAATATGCAGATAAATTACAGGAATTATAAAATGATACTGCTAATACATTTATTAACTTTTTTCAAAAAGTCCATAACAACAATTATTAAAATCTGGAAATCCTCTTTTCTCTCTTTCTCTTAAAAACTGTTCTACTTTTGTTATTTTTACAGTAATTTGTTACTTTAGTAGTAATAATAGTAATCATTGGCCATAATTGCCATATTAACAGAGAATTAAGACAATGAGAAAAAAGGTAATTTTTTTTCAGATATGAATGATAAGCCTTCATATTGTTAATTTTAAAAAGAAAATGATGGATTGAAAAACCATTTCAGAATCTTCAGGGCAATCAAGGGAATTTATACTAGAGGTTTGATACTACAGTGGGAATCAGACCAATTTTTCTCCTAAACTAATGACTGGCAGACAGACAGATGCACAAATAGATAAATAAAATTAATTAGTACTGAGGTTCAGTTAATTTCTATTTCCCCTTGCATTTTTTTGTTCCAGCATGCATAGTTATATTTCTTCTTGATTTAGTCATGCATTCTAGATGTTCATATATGAACATTAGTGATGTATGTGTCTGTCTGTACGTTTAGTCATTTCTTGAACAAACTGTGGGCTCACTGAAGATAGCTACAGTGAATATACTTCCCAACAGACTTTGAGTTAAAATTATCTTCAGAAATACGCAGACAATATTGCAGGATGTTCAGCTAATTATGGATACTGCAGTAAGACCATAGGTGGTTTGGGGAACACAGACACTACTTTCCTTTGATAACTGTCTGTAAATTTCTCATTCATACATATAAACATATTCTTACTTGTCTTTAAAACTGTGGGTGGTACTTTTCCTAATGACAGGAATTAGTTATTTAAATTTCACATTGCAAAGTATCATAAAGAAAACCATGATGACATAGAACCTGAAGGAAATTTTTTATGAAAATGCCATCACCAAATAATTTCAGATTAGCTTTTATAGATCTTATGTTTTAGTGCTTCTCATTGTTATATATGCCCTCATTTTAGTATTTTTCATGAAAAGTTAAACAACAGAATGTTTATAAAACTCTTATGGGTTAACACACTTTTTTTTACTTTTAAAGTAAAATGAAAACGCCATCAGTAAGATGAAGTATGCTGTTTTTTAGAATTTATGAAATGCATTAGCTTTAATAAACATGGTTAAATATTTGTATTTTGCTGTCCTTAAACAGCACAGAATTTCTAGCAAAAAAACTATATACGAAAACTCCATTATGTATCAACTTATACTATATGTTATAAATTTCCTTATCCTTATATTTATTTACATGTTTATTTATAAAATTGAAAAATTAGTTTTATTCAAAATTAGTTATATTTAATACAGAACAAGACATGAGAATGAGAAATTTCAGGACTGATCATGGAAGAAAGAGCAAATGTATTTGTGACAAAGTGAGTTGGCTTCACTGTCTCATAAGAAGAAGATTTACCTTGAAAAAATATGGGAACAACTGTACATAAAGTACAGCTGGTCTAGGTAGGAAACCTAGAGAAAACCTCTGCTGTCAGATTTCAACAGAGTTGTCCTGCCCAGGACAAATTACTTGTATCATTTACATGCTGCTTCCAAATCTGTGCCAAGAGCAACGTGGCTTTAATGGAACAAGAAATCTTAGCCAAGGTTTGCTGAATTTTAAAAGCAGAAAGTTGTTTTGTCAGTAAGCAACCAAAGAAAAATAATAGATATAACAATAGGTTCAGCAAAAGTCTTTCTGAAAATTGAGAGTGGGTAACAACTCACATTTTCTATCTATTAGCCTGTTTCCAGGAATGAAGAATGAAGAAATACTTGAGAAGAAATGCAGTTTAAACTTTGAGGCAATGTGTTCGAGTGCACTTGTTTTGCTCTGAAGAAAAGACTAAATAGAAAAAGTGAGGGTTAAAAGCAAAACAACATTTCTGTCCTGCTCTGGGTCTGTGCTGATCTCAAAGGCAGTTTGCCTGTTTGAGGAATACAGAAACACATATGAAAACTGCAGTTCACAGCAGTCAGTGAGCACAGGTTCGTAACCAGAGGTGTACCATGGTTTATTTTCCAAATCAGCTTATTTTGGAAATAAAATCTACTTGAATGTTTTCTTCTGGGGTTCAAACATTGGTCTGCTTCCTTTTCCTCACAGTCAGAGCTTGTGCTCTCCTCCAGGTCAGAAATTATGTGACCTTGATCACAAACTTCCCATGCAGGTTGATTCACTGCCATGCCTTGAATAAGCTGACAGCCAGACTACTGTCACAGCTTTTCATTGTCTTCTAATTATGAAAACTGAAGGCTTAGAAATAATTTCAAGCGTAGTAAGGCAGCTTTTAGAGACCTTGCCACATTATACCTCACAACTCTATTAAAATAAGATGCAGAAATAATGTAGTTTTGTGTATATTATATGGCTGAAAGTTGAAGTGTTCTGCACTAGTCCGAATTAATCTCTTTCACAATACACCAGGAAAATTTTACACTTCAGTGTAAAAATTCAGATATAACAACATTAAGATGCTCAGAGCACAATACAGCTGCAGAGTCTAAATTATGCTTTCCAAAACAAAAGGACATTCTTTCAAGAAGCGAGTTATCTACTAACACAAGAATATAGATACTTTTGGATGTATTCTGCTGCTATCATCGAAGGATTTATATGAATGAATTCTGCAGGAAAATCCAATTCAAAAGCAACATGAAAAAAATTTCATCCCATAGTTGTAAAAAAAAGTCTTTTTGCATTTCAGAAAATGCCAGTTTTCATATTCTTTAAACTGACTGACTTGGTCTGTTCTCTTTGGAACCAGACTCTTGAATCTACTGAGTGACCCACGGGAAGTAGAACATCACAGTTCAAAGAAACGTAATATGACTACCTTGTCCTACTAGCCTCAGGCATGTTTCTGCTCCTTTCCTGCTTGCATGACAACTACATTAGGATGCTGCTCAGCTAGGTTAGGATGCTGCTTTTATCTTCCTTTATCTTTTTTTTTTTTAGCTAGAGTTAAAAAATTCAGTGGGACAGAGACAGTACATCTGACAATAAAGAGCAGGAGAGGTCCAAGGAGGAGGCAGATACTGCAGGTGGAAATCTGGAGCAGCCTGGAGGTTTGAGCAACTAGTGAAAGATATTAAGGAAGAACAGACTTGGGTCTGGCTTGGACCTAGGAACAAGTCTTTAGGAGCTGTAGGACAGCCACAGAGGTGGGAATGAATTGATGAAGCAGCAACCAATAGTGAAGGATCGACGGAAAGATATAAGTGAGAAATGAGACATCAAGCCAGAGGGCATGTCAAGAAAGAGAAGTCAATGTCAGGTAGATGCCAGCTGCGAAAAAACAGACAACTTCTTCCAGGAACCAGCACGAGTCCAATGAAATGTGTTGATTGTCTTTGGGTACAGTGAGAGTCTCTTCAATAAAGCTTTGTAACTGTTATTACTTCCAAATTCAGGGAATGCAGGCAGCATTCAAATCCAGAATGCTGAAGATATGCTTCTTCAGCTGCACTAGATTCCCTATGCTGATACCACTTCCAAAAATGACAAGGGACAGACAAGGACTATTTGGCTGGCAAAGTGCCTTTCAACAGACACAAATGTCACTTGCATACCTGTTTGGTAAATTCAAAGCAGAGTGCCTAATAAGTACATTACATACAAGGGATTTCATAGTACTTCTTGAACTCTTACAGCTATTGCAATTAATTCATTTTCTTGCCAGAAGAAATATTCCATCGTACAGTTTCACGGTCTTGCTATCTTCTCCACAGTTCAGCTGCAAAACTAATTCAGATCTAGCTGCAAAGAGAGACTGTGTGCAGATGTTGGGTCAGAAGGGGTGTTTGTGCTGCACAGCACTGACATCCACTTTGTTCCATCAACCCAAACGTAATTATGAGCTGGATTTTTTTTTTGCTTGTTTGCTGATGGGTTTTTTCTTTCCCCCAGGTATGGCTTACGAGAGATGGATTCATAGGATAGCAGGCTGGTGTCAAAGAAGCCAGTAGGTTGCTTTACTGATAATAAGATTTTGCCTTTTACCCCTTGCAGTGAGATTTCATTGCTTTTTTTTTCTATGTCTGAGAAACTTCTTAAGGTCACAATGCTCAGGATGAAAACATATCGTAAGTTCTTTTGACTTTCACATACAAATAATTCTGCCAAATTCTGTTTCTCAAGGTTATAGAGGACAGGTGAAAACAGATATTAAAATACGATTTTGCATAAATATTCTTTTTATCAAATTGTGTTTCCAACATTCTCTTATTCTGAACTCTGAGGTTCATAGTGCAGATTCGAACTTGAATCAAGCCATTTTTATGCTACAGTTTTACATCATTAAGTGATGCATACTTTAAAAAAATCACCAAGTTAATTTTCTCAGCATGTTTATCTGCTAGTTCTTAAGTACACTCAAAACAGAAAGTACTGAGGAAACAGCACAGAAACATTGCTGTAGAGGTCTTCAAGAGTTCTGTCCTCTAAGTTGCTTTTCTGGAATCAAAGACTAATCCGGTACAAGGGAAATGGTGCCTTAGGATAGAAAACACAAAAGTAATGAGGTCAGCGTACAGTGTCAGATGTTATTAATAATTTCCGGTATATAAAAGATTCTCTTTAGGATTTTAAAGTGACAGTTTCTCCCCAAACTTCTAAAATGTGATTTTCTCTTTGGAGGTTAACTAGAAGTTGTTGCTGCTGTGGTTGCTGCTCTTGTTTCGTTTCTCTTCACGTTGAGCTAGCTACTTGTTTGACAGGTGACTGCTGCAAAGAGGGATACAAAGCAAGGGTACTAATGGCTCATTCACAAACAGTTGTGTGAAGCTAGAGACTTTTTTCAAACATTTGAATTTAGGCAATATATACTAGCAGTGTACACCTGTCAAGTGTTATCAGGTACTAGATACAGATGATACACTATAGTTGTGCTTTCACTGCTGCCAGCTGTAACTGTATAACTATTGTACCAATAAATGTACTTTTTGGCTTTGTTCTTTTTCACTATGAAAAAATGAAATCTATTCAGCCATCATTTTCAGTTCTCCCTTGTACACAAAAACAAAAGTATGTAAAAGGTCGCCACTAGTGGCCCTTTGGATGAAAAAAGACTAATAATTTGGGATTTCCCTAATGCTTCAGAGAATGTATTTCTTGACAATATTCATTGTGACTTTTTCTCCTCAGTAGATATCTCAAACATTCAGCCTCAGAAAAAATGGAAAAGAAACACACTGAGTACTCCATGCTATTACAAGTGAAAATATTAAGTCCTAAAAAAATGTTTAAAACATAATATTTACCTTTAAAAAGTTCTAAAGAAGTTGGTTGTGGTGGTTTAATTCTTTCTTAGTCCTAGCACATGAGAAAGAATCAATTTGAAGTAAATATTTATCTATGTATTTCAAAGAGATTTTTAATTTGTCAATACCTTATACTCATGGAGGACCTGGACTGCTCTATGTCTGAATAAATGAGATATTCTTTACTTCTCCCTTGATCTGGGGATATGAGAGCTCTACCTCCCTTTAGAACAATGGAAGATTGGGCTCTTATGGGGAAATTATATTTCCTGAAGTTCTTGACTTGATCAGTCTTTAATGTTTCTCCCCATATAATCCAATAATATTTTTTGGGGATATATGATTGTCTCCACACATTGCTTTAAAGAAAGTTTCTTGCTGTTACAGGGAATTTTTAAGACATGATACCTAAAAATTCAAGCTCACAAAAGAAAACAGAAACAAATGCATTATTATCAGTTACAAACAAGATGCATTCTTAGTCCTCCATCAGGAATGCATCACTCACTAACAAAGTAGATAACAGTCCACTGGGGAAAATCAACTCTAAAAATGTGTTAGGGAAATGATCTTTATACTCTTTAATATACAATCATGCAGTCCAGTAAATCATCATCAATGAAAAAAGTGGTAAAAATGTATTTCCGCCCCTTGTCCATCTTTGGCCTTCTGTTAATGCCCATATTTGCAAAGCAAGATGCAGGAATGTGTCTGGATACAACCATGTAAGGAGCAGATGACACTAAATATAATTGAGACATTCAAATATATTGTTGAAAGCTCCTGGCTAGAAAGTGTAACCACGACTAAGAATGGAAAAATTCTGGAAAGCTAATCAGCTAAAATGTAAACAGAAGTGCTATGCAACTCCCAGAAGCAGATACCAAACAAAGACACAACCATTTAAAACTGCATAATATACATCAGTGTACAGTTATCAGCTTACCATGGCAGTCACAGGTTCCGAGTTTAATTTGGATAAATAGATTGGGAAATAAATGTTGTTTTCAACTGGCAGGTAAGGCTGTTTTCAGTTCAGATAAATTGTTCCACCAAATAACTTATATTGGCAGGCTTATGAGGAAAGAAAATATGTTTGTGAGCTGAGAGTACAATTGGGAATTGATTTTATTTATTTAGATATTTTCATATCAGGTGGCAAAGCCATATGTTTTGAGGGCTCATTGTGGCACTAGCAGCAACCTAGATTATAGCATGTCTGAGTTGCCTAGGCTGTAGCATATATTTTTTTTTGAAAGTATGAATTGTAAAAATAATAGAAAACACCTCGCTGCTTTTAAGCTGCTGCAAAGATTGTATAAGACTGTGGTATTTTTCACCCAATCATTTTCCAGACAAACCAAAATAGCAGCATTACTCCCTCTTTCTGTTTTCCTCTCTTTCTCCATTCATCTATAAAAACCACATTTGTTGACCATGTCTATCAACTAGAAAACTACAATAAAAATGAAAGTAGTTAAATTTTAGAAATAAACCACAAAATGATGAAATTAATTTTGCATGGTTGCTCATAATTTAGTCTTATAATTTTCACATTATAATATAGCCCTGTAACGGTCTCATTGTGTGTTTTTAGTGGGAATATTTCCTGCCTTGGTGAACTAATTGTTTGAATCTTTTTTGTTACTATTTTTAAAAGGAAATTGAGAAATCAGAGATCTGTTGTAACGTCATCTGCCTTCTGTTGCAGAACAAGATTTTTAACCTCTGTGTAAACCAGAATGGAAGGCAGCTAAAACAGATCAGAGATCACTTTCAAAACCAGCCACCAAGAGCTGTAGCGAAATAAACCTCTCAAGGTTGTTTCAAGATTATGGCATGACACATGGCACAGAGGACTTATCCACATTAGTCTGTTTTTCTGTTATATAAAGAGGACAGAGAGAAGGAAGGAAGGAAGGAAGAAAAGAAAGAAGGGAAAGAAAAAGAAAAAAAGAAGAAAAAGAAAAAAGAAAAGAAAAAGAAAAAGAGAAAAATAAAAAGAAAAAGAAAAANAAAAGAAAAAGAAAAAGAAAAAGAAAAAGAAAAAGAAAAAGAAAAAGAAAAAGAAAAAGAAAAAGAAAAGAAAAGAAAAGAAAAAAAAAGGAAAAGAAGAAAAAGAAAAAGTAGATAGTGGAGAGGAAAGCTATTACCACGTGTGGATCCAGCGACAAGACTCGACTGTTGCGATTTTAATGTCAGTTGGTAAAAGTGATGTTTTCTGTCTTGATCCATCAGGAGTGGGGGAAGCCCATGAAACACAAAGTTCAATGAGTTAATATACTTACAAGTTCAGGTGGGAATGGCCAGATACCTCCCCTGGGGAGAAAGGAATTCTAAACTGCCTGTTACAACACTGCAGATCATGTGCAGTTCTTTGGTGGAAGGTCCCAGAAATGAGTCTAAGGGTGCTTCAGAGGACTCTGATGGTTTATGACACCTTCTAACACATGACAGCTGCCTCTCACTTCAGCATAGTTGTTCCAGTTATGCCTCATCAGAAGGGATGAATACCTTCAGGCCTACCTGTGCATGTCCTGATACCTCCCGCAGAGGGAAGTTTTACAGATGAGCCTGTTTTATAAGTGAGGACACTGACATGATAAAAAGCATTATCCCTCCTCCATAGGACTTGCTTTTTATTGTCCTTCTCCCTTATCTGTCTCAAAACCCCTCTGTTGATAAACAAAGGTTGGTTTTTCATGGTCATCCTCTGGTGGTGGGTACACAACCCCCCTGTCTTAGGCAGGTCAGAGGTTTTGTTACCACACACTCAAAATCTCTCCTCCTCCACTTTGTTTGGGGGTGCAAACCCGGCCTCAGCAAAGCACAGGCTGCTTTTGCGCATGGCCAACTTTTTGAGTCATTAACCCTTAACATTTCAGTCTCTCACAGATTGTTATTCAAACATAAAAAAAAATTAGATTATATAAAGATTTCAAAGATATCAGAAAACAAAATGCTTTTTTTTTTTTTTTTTTAATCTTGGTAAAGATTATCTGGCCAACTGTTCTGTGTAGAACAGTCCAACATACATAACACTGGTAACACAAACATCCTTAGAAAAGTGCCGGAAATCCATGAGAGCCAGCCAGATTTGATCCAGAGAGTATATCTAACAGTTTAAGGTTTCTGGAATGTTCTAGACATGGACAAAAGTGCATTAAAAGAAACACCTGAAAACCATGCTTTGTCAATCTGTATATGAAAAGCAAAAATGTACTGATTTCAACAAAATCTGAAACTCTGACCTGTCAAAACAAATTGTTTAGAGATATTGCTTGGCTAACATGGAGAGCTAGACTTGAACATATTGACTCATCTAGGATTAGTATCATAATATCAGTTTAACAGAATATATAAATAGAAGTTCTTTAATGCAGTGTTTCTCATTCTATAAAAATGTTATAAACGAATCAGCCAATTTAATAATTAAAGTAAATTTATTAAATAATCTAAGTATAAAATTTGAAAAAGCCACAAGCAAAGCAGCTGCCGAGCCAGGCGATCGGCACTGGGTGAACTGAATTCGGACTCTATCCGCTCCGAATCCCTCCAGTTCATGTCTGCTGTTTCTATGGGGTACCTTTTCATACATTTTTGGCTTTGTTAATCTTATCTTTTAGTTTTTCTTGTCTTGCTGCTGAAAAGTTCATAGGACAAGTAGATGTATATTTTCAATCTGCGGGGATCATCTCTGGCGACGCATATTATCTTATCATATATGCATATTGAATGCATATCGCTGGAGCCTTGCCAGATGAAAGAATTTTCTGGGATACTCATTTTTGGAATGTACTGCATCGGGGTCCGTTTGAAATGCATATTTTCTGGTGGCTACATGTCTCTGGTATCTGTATCAGCTTCAGTAAAAAATGCTGCAGTCTTAATTTTTAGCACGAATTACTTTACAATATATATTACAAAAAGAACACTTGCTAGTTGCAAATTTTTCCAAAATCTTTCAATTTTGTTGCTTAATGATTTTTTCACATAAAACTTACCCTCATTGCAAACAGGTATACTTTCCTTGGCAGATCTCCAAAGTAATTTCTAGTAAAGTTACTCTAATAGCAAGAACTCCAGGACACATGTAAGCATGTTCTGAATTATGGTCTTGAGTTTTTATTTTTTCTCATTACCTTCATTACATCAAAATATGGACAATGAAAATTGAAGCTGAAAAGGTTTCAGCAGCTTTTCACACAATGAGAACTGAAAAATATTGACAATAAATTGGAAGAAGAAGCAGATCTGACATACTTCTTGGAATAAGAAGTAGAGAAAAATATATCTTAACTGTGCAGCAATGGGAGGGACAAGGGAAGAGGTTTTAACAGGAGTATTTGACAACACTTTCCACATGAGAGTAACTGCTTTTAGCAGTGTACTGAGCAGATAAAGGATTCAAAAAACCACCTCTTGATCTAAAGACTGTTGTGTGTAGCTGTCACTCTAAATTACCTCTATTTGCTTTACATGGAGCAGCTGGACGTAAGATAACAGGTACATGTTAGGACATGGGATGTTTCTAAACTTTATTCTAAACTTATTTTCAAACAACTTCCATGCAGCGCTGTATTGCTTCAGCACAGCCTGGTTTTGGGTAGCAGGGGGCCACAAAGATGGCTCGTGTGGGGAAGCTGCTGGAAGCTTCGCACCATGTCCGCCATAGGCAGTGGCTGATGGCTCTGAAGATGGACATGCTGCTGGCCAGAACTGGGCCAATGAGAGAGGCTGGTAACGCCTCTGTGATGACATATTTAAGAAGAAAATAAAAACAAAGTCTCGGGTTTTTGTTTTTGGTCAGAGAAGAGGAGGAGGTGGGAATATGTGTGGGAAAACAACATGGAAACACCAAGATCAGTGGAGAAGGAAGGGGAGGAGGTGCTCCAGGC
>VZRR01003138.1:111288-236497 GCA_013398015.1 Oreocharis arfaki
CCACGCCGGGAAGTTCACGGGGAACTGTCTCCTGTGGTAGGGACCCCACGGCCTCACAGGGAAGGACTCTTCTCCCAGAGCAGCGGAAGAAAATCTCGGTGAGGAACTGACCAAACCCCCCTGCCCTTCCTCCCTGCGGTGTCGGTGGGAGAGAGGGAGGGCCTGGGGGAGCGGGAGGGGGAGGGTGTTTTAAGGGTTTATTTTGCTTCTCAGTACCCTCCTCTGATTCTGTTAGTAATAAATTTCACTGAGCAGCTAAGGTTGAGCCGCTTTCCTTATCTCACCCACGAAGCCTCTGTTAGCCCATTTTTTTTTTCCTTTCCCTCTTCCCTCCTCTGCCCGGCCGTGGTAGGGGAGGGTGAGCAAGTGACTGTCGCGGGTGCCTGGCGTTGGGCCAGTGTCAAACCACGACAAGTGCAGGATTCCTCTCCATCCTGCTGGTGTTGTTCTATTCTCCATGGTCTGCAAGTATAAACAAGGGAAAATGTTTAGGGATGGAGGAAGTACCTTTCAATTGTTTCATTTCTGTTATAAAAAATACCCTTTTCCAGACAACGTTATTCTTAAGCCTTAAGCTCATTGCAGTTAATGTATTCCTTTACTAGACCTCTGTTCTTTTCTTTCGTGATGATTTATATGAAAAGGTTGAGTTGGTCAGAGGTAAACAATCTTCCGATAGGTGTAACTCTGAAAGAGTTTAAGTGAATGCACCTGGAATTTTAGGAAGGATGGCTCTCTCATCAGGTACTAAGGCATCTGGAGCACAAAATAGATCCCAGATGAAGAGGTCAGAGGTCACAAATATACCTTGAAAGCTCAAAGCTTTTACAGTGGCTAAATTCTCTATGTAATACAGAAAACTGGCTAATCACCTTGATGAACAAATATAGTGAGTGATTTTGTTGTTTTGTCAGGTGTTGTATAGACATTCATACATACATCTACAAACCTATGTGTGTGTGTGTGTGTGCATATTCATACACATGCATGCTTTTCAACACAGATATACCTGTGTAAGTTTTCTCTGTAATTTTAAAATAGGCCTTGTATCAGATATGGCCTGTTGTGCAGAATCTGTCTTTCATTTTCTATACATGAAAGGTCACAGCCATTTAAATTAATTCCATTGATTTATCTTCAAAAGCGTATAGTCTCTTGAAGAGCTGAATGTAATAAATATTTATACCTGCTGGAATTATGATTTGGGATCTTTCACTTAAGAATGAAAGAGAAGGTCAAAATTTAACATTTCAGAAACTGTGTGAAAATTTGGTCTAAATAAACTGTAATAAAAAAAAGAAATGAATCTTGGAATCTTGGTGCAGTATCACTATTTACCAGCACATCTGGGATACTATATTACAGTAATATATCTTGAATTCAGAGAATATCACTATATGGGCATTGGAATTAAGCTCTTCTAATGTTTATTTTGGTTGTTTTTTTTTTTAATGTGAATTGCGTTTTTTCTAAGGCTGATGCAAGCAGATACAAAATGGAGAAACAGAACAATTGAGAATCTGGTCAGAAGGCATAAAAGGATTTTATAATGTATTTTAATAAAACTTATGTGGATCTGTTATAGAAAATAATGAAACAAGCTACACAGAACTAAGAGGATATGGAAATTAATTATCTGTGGAGTAGAAACAGGAATCTTCTGCATAATAATACTAGAAATTCAGTATGGCTATTGTCTCAATTTACTTCAGTTCATATGCAGCTTTAGCAGGATCATTATTCCCAGTATGAATACAGAACTGACCTGACATGATAATTAAGTCATGGTAATAAAGTCACTAGAACAACTGGAAGAGTATTGAGAAGCCAAAACAACACAAAAGTCAAATGGAGAAACTCAGTGTTTACAAAGCAGTATTGTAAAAAACATCTTACTCAGATACTGTCTCTTAAGAAATTTGAAAAAATAGAGATCTGTGTTTCAGTTTCTAAGTGGTTCTGATTTTATGAAGCTCATAAAACATCAAAATCATAATGTGCAAAGTTCCTTAGCCTTTAAATTTCTTAACCCATTCTAACCATCTTTTTCCTACTTCCTGATCTGAAAGAAAAACTCTGAATTATTGATTCAGAATTGTCCAAATGCTTTACTTGGAGACAGCTCAGCATTAAAGTAAAATTACTTTTTGCTTTCAGACCCTTCTGAGAGTGGCATCTTCATGGTTTATGCTTTGCAGAAAGGAAGTTGCTGACCAGATTGCTGCCATTTCTACTCTTCTCCAATCTTTTGTCTCAACCAGTGTCTATTTATAAGTTATTATCTTGTTATTAGGCACAAAAAAGGTTTTGGCTGTCCCATAATTTAAATTCCAGATCAATTAGATGTACTGACCCAAAACATCTTGATTAAATTCTGCGAAACTAAAACCTGAGTGTTTTACCAAGCAAATATATTTGAGAAGAAAAATAATTAGGACTGGGGAAAACACAATTTACAGAAGCTATGTTTTTTGGGTTTTTTTAAGCATCCTCTTTTTAAAAGAAACTTTTGATGTTCCAATTGTAAAAAACAGTAGAACAAGACCTCTGCTGTCACTACTGTATTTTGTTCATGAGTAATATAATTTTGTTTTGTTAAAAAGTAATTTTATTACAAGCTTTTATAACGCAGTATGCAGAAATAAAATAATTCTCCCAAATAAGTATTTCCTGTGAACTCCTCTCTTGTTCTGTGTTCCTGAGATCAATTATTGTGTCTGTTTTACACACTGAATCTGTTTAGAAGAGGAATGTTGTGATTCCACCCCAGTTGGCAACCAAGTCCTGCGCAGCCATTCAGTTTCTCTCCCACCAGCAGGATCAGGGGGAGAATCAGAAGGGTAAAAGCTGGAAAACTCATGGGTTGAGATACAGACAGTTTAATAGGAAAAGAAAAAGCCAGGCATGCAGGCAAAGCAACACAAGGAATTAATTCACTGCCTCCCAAGGGTAGGCATCTGTTCAGCCATCTCCATGAGAGCAGGGCCCCATTATACTTGGAAAGACAAACTCCATCAGTCCAAACATCTCCCCTTCCTCCTCCTTCCACCCATTTTATATACTGAGCATGACATCCTATGGTCTGTAATATTCCTTCAGTCAGTTTGGGTCACCCGTCCTGGCTATGTCTCCTCCCAGCTCCCTTCCCCAGTGTGGCTGTAAGAAAAGCAGAAAAGGCCTTGGCTCTGTGGAAGCCCTGTTCAGCAATAACAAAAACATCTCTGTATTATCATCTGTGTATCATCAGTTTTGTGTTCAGCACAAATCTAAAACACAGCCCCATACCAGCTGCTGCAAAGAAAGCTAACTCTACTCCAGACAAAAGCAGCACAATAAAGCACTGGCATGTGCATCCTTACCACTGGACTTGAAAAACACGGAAACATATATTTGTGTCTGGAGTCAGGCATAATTAATGAATTCCCTCCATTACCAAAACGAATATTGTGCCTGCAACTGGAAACATGTTTAAAGCTTAAAACAAATTGCAAAGCCCAGGTTTCAGGAGAATCTCTGAAATTTTAGTAGTTTAATGAACATCTAAAAAATTCTTTTAAATGCGGTATTTCTTCTGTATGAGATCTATTTCTCTAGCATTCCTGAATTCCCTTTAATGGAAACATAAACACCTAGGAAACTTTTGCCCTGTTGTATGACATCCCTATCAGTAAGATCATAAAGCTTTAAATTCTTTGGCTTTTTATGTTTTAATTTATTTCTTAAGGTTTCTATGCTCTTAAACATTGAGACTGTAATTTTGTTCTGTCTTCTGTTCTTTTCTGTATTTACCTTATTCAAACAGAAAATAGAATTAAATTTTTTTCTTGTATAGATTTCTTTAGAAAGACTTTGAAAATGGCAGAAGGTAAGATTTCATCTTTTGTCTATACTCTCTTTCATGAAATCATATGCCTACAATCTGCTGAACAGATAGTGACATCAAACAACGGAGTCCTCTGTATCAAATTGCTTTGCACTCACTGAGCCAAACCTCATCCTTCTTTTTCTTCTGCTTAGAGATGGATGTCAGTCCTACTGCCAAGATATTTAAGGATAGTTACGATCAGTCAGGGTTAAGGTGTTTGAGTGCAGATTGTTCACAGCAAACACCTTTCAGAGATTAAGATATGCCGAGTGAGGAAAAGGTGATACTTCTTAGAAGAAAGTTTTGATTTATCTGTGCTTGCATTTCCAAATGGCAAATAAGCCGTATTTTATATGATTGCTTTTATATCATTACTTTTGGAAAGCGTTTGGATTCTGATAGTCCATTCACCTTGCATCTCTCTGGGACCCTATAATTTGACTTCTGGAACAGAAAGTGCAGCAATTATTAACATTAAAACACAGCATTACTAGTGTTCTTTGGACAAGATTTTTTCACTTCATTTTGTGATACAGTGGAGAACCTTCAAAGCTCCATTAATGCAAATAATTCTAACTTAATAGATATTACCTTCCTTTAAAACTGGAAATTAGAGTACAATATATTTAAGTATGACAATACCTTACAATTTGTCTGTTTATTAGTCATGCTATTACATTTGCAATAAAGATAGACTGTTGCCAATATTTTTCCTCCATCCAAATTGCCTTTTATTGGTATTTTGCTGGCATTAACTTCTTTTTTTTTTTCTTATAGAAGACACTGCATGGAGTCCCACACACAGAGCTGAAAGCAAACACAGATCATTTTGATAAGGAAAAAGCAAGAGAAAAAAGTAAAGAGAGAATGGAAGTAGAATGAATGAGGAGAGTGAAGAACAAGTGAAGTATAGAGTACAGATAATTTCTTCCCTCATAAAATAATGAAGTAAAACATTCACATTCCTTAATATGTCCACTTAAGGAAACAAATGAAATAAAACTCGGTAGACAGCTCCCCGAAGAAGAGTTTGTTGGGTTTTTTAACACATCCCCACTGCCTTTATAAGCAGTATATGAGATTGATAAGCCCAGTCCTTCCATGAACTGAGCATCTTCAACTGGTTGACAGTAATGAACAGTAACTCACGCGACTTAATGCAGATGTTTGTGACAGACTTTTACTTTTGAGTCATCCACGCTGTAGTCTCTGTGATAGCAGAGACACTATTTGTGCTGGTAATTCACCTTGCATGATACTAACACAAGATCAATTGCATACTTGCATGTTGATGCTCTGCCAGCGAACATACTTTGTACCTGGCTAACAGTCAGAATCACTTAGAATGGAGAACTTCGTGTTCCCTTTTCTTCATCCACTGTAAACCATCTTGAACTGTATAACACCGTGTGATGTAGAAACGAAGACATTATGAAAAGGAACATTTAATGGGACCTCATTATTTAGAGAGATCACTGAATTTCTGCCCATTAGCCTGTGAGAATGTTTCTTTTTTAGAAGAATTTAACCTTTTTATTGGTGGTATTTGCTGCAGTGCCTGTATTATAATGGGTCATAATTATGTCATTTCATGGTGTTGTTTTCAACCAGAACAATGAAACACCCTTTGGAAATGCCAGGAACAAAGAAAAGGACTACAGGCTTATGCTGACTTTCTGCTCTGCTGTTGGAGAGAGATTGTTTAGGGCTGTTCTCACTTAAGACCTGAACCTTTTCCATTTTATTGATGCCCTCATTCTTATTAAGGCTGTTAATACTTACTCTTGACTTTTGATCTCTTTAATTTTATCATAATGAGTCAGCTTTATTTAGTGAAAGAAATCCTCTTATATGACTTCTAAACATAGGAGAACCATTTTTCAACATATTAAATTATGGTAACAGTAAGAGAAAGTCACAGAAATTTTAAGTCCATGCACAGAGTAAAGGTCAACGCTTTCATATTTGAATGGCTATTAGAACTTCAGAGTGCAAACCATTTCTTCCAGTTTTTATATCTTAGTTAGAAAAAAGCTTATTCTGATTAGACCAGAGAATCCAGCTGTGAAAACTCTCAGCCAAATAAGTAACAATTTTGCTCTTATGACTCATACTTCTGAAAATTTGATATTATTTCTTGTCTTCAGCCCACATTTCTGTAAAAATATAGTTTGAAGAAGCTTTTCAAAGACAAATACCAATGTCAGTGTTTATTTTGAAAATATATTAAAGTTCAGATAAGGAATGCAAAAGATTTGAATATGACAAAATTTTGTTTGGATTTAATCCCATTAATCATACTTGCATTTACATTGAGTAAAATATTGGGCCATAATGCAGATTTTTCATAATAATCAAACAACTATTTAATGTGATTTTTTTATATTAACATAACCAAAAAGCTGTGAATTTGGCTCTCAGCTGGGTAAGCAACTGTGTTGTGTTTTGATTTGTGATAAGCCGTCAGGTGTTTCAGAACTGCTAAGTATTCTATCACCACAGAAAATGTATTTCTATCATTTTGCCAGTTTTTCTTAGCAAAACAAGACTATGTAACAGTGACTCACAGTATACAGACTGTTCTTGTAGTAAAACCAGAGCAAATAACATAAAGTGTTGTAGACTGATTTCAATATTCACATTATAGTACCTAGGGGGATCATAGACTTTCTATATCCAGTCTTACACAAAAAATGTTAGATGATGCACAGAAAACCAGTGAGTAAAAAAAGAGAAAAACCAGCAAGAATATCTCACCATCTAGCTCATCCTACTCATATGATTTCAGTATATTTTTTCACTATTTTTTTATTCTGCTTCCAAAGCAATGTGTTTTCAGCACATCATGAAGATGGGGATGCTCTTTATTCTGAATTTTTCAAACCTCCTTATGAAAGAGTAGTTCATCATTCATACTCAAAGGTTGTGCTGCTTGTCCTTTGCTGGTTTTCTGTTGTACCAATGGTCAATCTAAGACATAGTTTTAAACTTAAAACAATGAAATGGTGATTTTGAGATTTTTTTTTCTCAGGCAGATTGCTGATTCTTTTGGGGCATTACTTCTGACAGTATTTCAGTCATTTACGCCAGATACCATTTACTGTGAGAGATCAAATTGTTTTGGGTCCTGTTCAGCTTCCTGAGACAGCTTCATAAGATTGTCAAGTAAGGATCTTGCTTGTGGGTGTTTAGTTTTGTTGTTAAAAACTTACAACAATAAAAACAAGTTTAAATATAGAAGGAATAAAACTAAATCAATGACATAGAGTAAGCAAAAGCTGTTCACTCAGAGGAAATAAAGAACAGACTCATTGGTCCATTGTCTACATGAACCTCAGTATTCAATCAATCTCAGCTGAAAAGGCTCTGAAACACAGGTTATAACACAGTCCAAACTGAAGAATAATACTATGAATTTGTAGAGTGAGAAAAGAAGTAGAGGAAAAATTACAAATCTGGAGGAACCTCAAAAAGAATCTAGCATAGATTCTGCCTAAATTTACAAAGTTACTTAAAAGCAAAGAGCAGAGTTTATGGAGAAAAAAACCCCTCTGAATGACTGCATAGTCACTTTGGGATATGGTTGTCCCTAGGGAGGTGATAGGTCTCCTGTAAATTTTGCAGTGAGTTAAGGCCCCTGTGCTCTGGCTGTGATAGCAGCTGTAAAAGGAAAGATCAGTGATCCAGAAAGCAGTACAGAACTAAGCTCTGCAGTAGAAATGCCTGATAGGAGTGGTGGTGTGGACAATTCTACCTTTAAGCTTCTCGTATTGTTTCATAAAAATCTGAAAATAAATAATGTTATGAAGCAAACCTGACAGGTTTTTTTTTAAATGCATATAGTTGTCTGTCCTTTATAGTGCTGGTGAAGAATTTAACTGATAAAGTCTAATAAAAAAATTAAATTGTGCATGAATTGCATACTTTGAAATGCTTACATTATTGTTAAGGTTCAGATAAATGCACTTTAAACTGCAAACTTTGCACAACAAAGCTTTATTCATGTGCTTACTCTTCTTTGAGTTTCTATTAAACTAGGACTATTCTCCCATAGGATATGATGGTGCTGGAAACTAATAATTCTGTTTTGATCAATACTGAATCACAGTTCCTACCTTTGACTTTCACAGCTCAAATTTCATTAGTAATGAATACAAACAAATGCACAGGGTAATCTCAACATTATAAAGTTCTACATGTATGGAGGGAGGGAACTGTGGTCTCAGTCTAGGCTGTTGTGCACTGCTGGCATTAATTGTTTGTAATTCATATGTGATATTTAGAAAGACAGGAGTTTGGATCTCTGCTTTATTATTATTATTAACATTTGACATGTATAGAAAAGGCTAAGTTCCACTAAATAAAAGCAAGTATATTTTGCATCCTTGTTGAGAAAGCAAAATTTCCTATAGAATAAAGCAGTAAATTCAGCTTAGTGCCAAAAAAAAGTGAAGGGGGTTCACTTGGGATCCCAGCCCCACAAGCGCTCAGGATCACTGTAGCTCTGGAGTTATTCCGGAGGGTTCAATTGCTTTTGCTTAAATTGTAAAAAAACAGATTTCAGAACTGAAGGATTACTGTGTAACTCAAGGCAGTCCTTTAATTTTTCTCTGCCTGGCATTATAAGACTTTGCAATTCACAAGGTTTCATTTTCTTACTGCTGAAAAAGCATAACAAGACTTTTCTTTGGAAAATGGTCAGACAACAGAAAAAGGTAATCATTCTGTATTCACTGTGCAGGTTGCAGCATTTATCATGTAATAGATGCTGCTGCAACTACAACAAATCACCTGTCATAAACAGTTCATAAGCTGAAAGACAGAAAAACCAATGAATGTTTTATATATCTACCTCGCCTGCCATTCAAGTGTGCAGTTAGGACAACTAAGGTCAATGTGCTATACAGAGATGTTTTGGCTAAGCTGAGTTCTGTGTATTTAACAGTAAAAGTGGATCTTTGGGACAAAAGGATGTGGTATTGAACAGGAAAGGGGAAGAAAGCAAAGATGAAAAAAGTCTTCCTCTAAAAATTTCTCTTACAGTGTTATGGATTAATTCCAGTGGGAAGTTGAACACCCCACAGACCTTCATTAACTTGTCCCTGGAGGGATGGGGAAGAGTATTAGAATTATAATAGTGAGAAAAGTCATGGATTGAGGTAAAGACAATTTGATAGGTAAAACAAAAGCTATATGCAAGCAAAGCAAGATAAAGACTTCATTCATTACTTCCCACTGTCAGGAAGGTGTTTAGCCATCCCCAGGAAAACAGGACTGCATCACGTGTAATGGTGATTTGGGAAGACAATGTCAACAGTCCAAATGTCCCTCTTCTTTCATCTTCCCCCAGCTCTACATGCTGAGCACGAAGGCATGTGGGTATGGGGTATCTGTCTGGTCAGCTGGGGTCAGCTGTCCTGGCTGTGTCCCTTTCCAACATCTTGGGCACACCCAGCCCCCTCACTGTGGGGAGCATGGGTGGAGTGAGAAACAGAGAACACCTCAACTGAGTGCAAGCACTGCTCAGTGGTAGTTAAAACATTGGTGTGCTATCACCACTGTTTTGCTCACAAATCCAAATCATAGCACCATGAGTTATTATGAAGAAAATTACCTCCACCACAAACAAAATCCATACAAACTACACCCCTTGTCCCACCCCATTTGCTGCATGCTCAGGTCCCAAATTATCCAATACATCCTCATTAGCCCCTTTCTTCCTATCCTTTGATAGACCCATAGATATCATAAAATGGCTTCAGCTGGAAGGGACCTTAATCGTCTAGTTCCAAATCCCTTGCCATGTGCAGGGACACTTTTCACTAGACCAGTTTGCTCAGAATCTCTTCCAACCTGGCCATGAATAGTTCCAGGGATGAGGCCTCCACAACCTGTCTGAGCAGCCTGTTCCAGTGCCTCACCACAATCTCATTCCCTTAAGTCTACAACGAGCACTTTAAAATGTCAAGAAATTGCCTAGAAAATGTCCATTGAGGTCATTTAGTTCACAATCATCCTCCTTTGGTTCAGGTGCTATAGTACTTTCTATAAAATGCCGTTCAAATAATGTTTTTGAACAATGTAATTGTATATCTGCCTTGGGCCGCTGTATAATCATGCCTTGTTAGAGAGGATTAGGTCACAGAGTTCATCATAACATGAAATTCCAACTGAACAGAGGAAAACACTGTTTTTTACTGTGAGGGCAGTACAACCACTCAAGCAGATTGCCAAAAGAAGATGTGGAGTCTTAATTTCTGAGAAAATTCAAAATCTGACCAGAATTTTCATTGCTGTATTTAACCCTATTTTAAGCAGAGGGTTTGAATTAGTTCAGAAAATCATAAAGTCATCGATTCATATAATTTTTGGGGTTGGAAGGGACCTTAGAGATCATCTACTTCCACCAATACCTCCGAGTCCTTCTCAGCGGGGCTGCTCTCAATCCATTCGCTACCCAGGCAGTATTTGTGGTTTGGATTCTGCTGACCCAACTGGAGTAATTTTTTTTTTCTTTTTTTTTTTTTCTTTTTTGTTAAAGAGTTTTGGTAATATTTCTGAATGCCATCTTTCAAAAAACTTCTGTCCTCTTTTTTTCATCAGTAAGCTACATGATTTTTTATTCTATAGACTGGACATTTTGGTTGCAGATTATTTTCTTAGTAAAATAAGCTGATGCCTGGAGATGGATATGCAATCTATTATTTTTCATCAGATGAAAAAGGTGAAATCAGCACAGTTCTGTGTTCATGAATAGTTCCACTGATTATGACTCTGTGTTTTCTGCTCTAATAAGTATGATGCTGAAAAGGTAACAGTTTTCATTATATTTAAATTACCTTTTCAATCCTGCCTGAAGGTTTTCTTTCTTCACTGCTGAGTATGAGTAACTAGTTAAGATTTATACATAACAAAATATTTACTCTTGTCTTCATTCCATTGTGAATTCAGAAACATATGTAAAGGGAAAAAAATGAGGTGACCTTAGAAACTCTGTGTGAAAAGTTTCACTGAGCATAAATGATTAACACAGGAATTACAGCCAAATTGTCTCTGAATATGAGAACTTAGAAGTTAAATCAGAAACTCATTAAACAAAGGAGTTAAATACACATTTTTTAGACAAGTTGTATTTCTAACCAAGAGAAGTAGTTTTGAGCAATATAAATGTAAATATTTTAAAGTTACCCTGGACTAGAGCATATTTGTATTTACATGACAGGAAGATTGTGCAACAAGGTCATTTGCTGCTTTTGTTTCATATTCTCAGTGACCCAGAATACTAACATTTGAGATTATACAGGCTTGCAAAAAATCCTGTAATTATAAAATTCTGCAGTTTCTCACGTCATTAATATATATCTGGAAGTAGGCATGTATTCTAAGTTACGAAGTGCAAGATCACAGATACGGTTTTGTGCCATTCCTTTTAGACTCACTCAGATGCTTATGTTCTTGAAAAATAAGTCTGGAAGTAAAAAGTGAATAGTGAACTTGACATCCTAAATTAGGTAAAACCAGAATAATTTCTTTGGTTTAACTTGCCTTCAATACCAGTCCAGATACAAACACACTGTAATACTGGACTATTGAAGTAGAGTGCAATGTGTATTTTTAGGGGTTTTTTTTTTCATTTCAAATTACTTCAGTGGCAATAGAGTTGCTGCAATGATTTAATGCAATATATTTAAAAACTATCAGTTAATTTGTTTAAATCAGAGTATAATAAGCAGCAAGTTTCAGTGGGACACTTTCAAACAGTTCTTTAGTTGAGCTCTAAGACATTAATTTCCTACTGTCAATAAATATATGATTTCTTTTCCCTGATGTTCTGGTTATTTCATTTTCTCTGTAAAGAAGTTCTAAAAAATGATCACCGAAGAGGCCTAGCAAGGTTTTACCCTCTAGTTGGACAAATCAATTAAAAAGTCTTATAATATAGTTAAGAGATTTCATAGGTTTTTTTCCAAGATATTTCCCATATCAGAAGAGAGATTAATCCCTACCATCCCGTATTTTCTTCACTTGTTTTCCTTGTACTCTGAAGAACCATGTCACTGAGTCATCTTGAAGACAAATAAAGATTATATGCAAAAAATACAGAGACAGTAAAGAAAGTTCTAAAGCTCTCCTGGACTAGTTACAGTTCTCAGAATGAAAATTCTCTCAGTCTGGGGTTTAAAGTGATGGGAAAACATCAGCATGAATAATTACCTCTTTTTGAAGATTATGTATGCACAATAAGGTAGCAAACAGCACTGAAAACTATTGTCATTTTGGTTTTATTAACAAGTACTGTAACAGGCTACTCAGTGGAGTGGTTGAGTCACTATGCCTGGGGGAATATAAAAGTGGCAATTAGGGACTTGGCTTAGTGGTGGGCTTGGCAGCACTAGGTGTAAGGTAAGACTCAGTCATCTTAAGGTGATTTTCCAACTGAAATAATTCTGTGATTCAATCATCTTGGCATTCATTTGCTAGGCACAAATTTGGCAGAACTTTAAGAACTTTGAGATTTCTGGTGCTTCAAAATTATGCAGGTGCCCTAGAATTCCTACACCACATCATTATACAAGGCCAATCCAAATGCTTTAAATACTCAAAGATGTCTGACTTGGCTTGTGCATCTATGTGAAGGCATCTGAATCTTTTTCTAAATGTCAAAAATATTAGGTAAAAACTAAAGGTTTTTTTTCAAATTTACAGTGCAAACTACATGAGACCGTAACTATCTTCAATAACACCTGAAGGACAGACAAATTAACTTTAAATGTCTCAGTGGCACTAGATGTCCCTGGCTCGCCAACTGAGTTGTCTCTGTGAGGGTAGGATTCAGCTTAAGTGGAAGGCCTACGAAATCCACAAAAACAGTCTCGTCTTCCACTGGAGTTGAGCAAGATTTAATCAGAACTGTTAATGCAGCCTAGGAACTGATTCAGCTGATTGGTGTCCATAGTGTATGTTTAGAGTCAGAGGTTCAATTCAGTTATCCACATATGGGTGTCCAGTACCAACGGAAACGCTTGCAGATATCAATGATATGAAGATGTCTTGAAAATTCTTTAATACATTTGTCAGCTGGGCCCTGTGTGGCTTCTCAAATGGCACAGATATCTGATGTTATATACAGAAAAATTATGTTATATTTATAAAAAAGTGTTTATTTTGATGTTCTGCAATATAACACATTACTACTGACTATCCTTGACAGAAGGATATTTAGTGTGCCTGAAAATAGAAAATAAGAAGAGAAGAGAAAAAAGATAATGCACTAAATCTGAATGAAAAGAGGGGGGAAATCCTTAGTAAATATTAAAAACAACCAACCAACCAACCAACCAAAAATTTTTGCCAAAACAAAAGCAAACAAACTCTGGTTATGTTATGCTTATCTCCAGAGCAGCCTGAATTGAACTGGTGGGAGGGGTGGAGATATGTGAGAAATCTGAATTTGTGTTATTATTCAGTAACTATTACTGTGGGATTTGTGGCATCCTAGTGGGAAGCCAGAAGTAATTGATATTTCTTGTTTGGGAGCTGATAATCATCCCAAGTCTGGTGGTTTATTTCCTTAAAATGCCTTAAGTGAAGAAGATACATGGATGACAACTATTTTTCCCAGCAAAAAAAGGAAACAACAAAAAAAACATTGAATTGAATTTGTTGACGAAAATAATGATCTTCCTGCATGTCTCCCTTACTATTTACTTGAAATACGAGTAGGTCTTGGAGGCCATGGAACCATATTTCCTATTCATCTATTCCTGTGTCCTACAGAGAATTTCCCGTTTCCTCTGTACAAAAGTAAAGAGAGACTTATGAAAATAAAGCATTTATTTTTAATAATGCTAAGCAAGATTTATACCCTTGAGAGCTACATCTCCACCTGGTTGAAGCAGAAAAGTCACATTTGAATATATTAAGCTTGACTTTTAAGAATGTGAGTAGTTCTACTTTCACTTGCATCTTGATAATTGATTGTTCTGCTGCATTAAGAGTAGACACAAGATACTTCTTTCTACACTTGATCTCAAGCTTAGTATCAGACTAACTTAAAATTAACTTCAGAGAACAAAAATTGCTTTTGATTAGATGCTTCAAAGCATATAAGGCTTCAATATCAGCTTAATTACTTTTCTTATCTGTGGCCAGTGAGTGACTGTCAAATGAATCTGAATCAAGTCTGACCTAGAAAGGAGTATATCTAGGACTCACTTATGTCTATACCATGAAAGATTTGTGATACTGTTAGCACTGAATTAAAGGAATGAGATATGAAGTATAACAGATGATCAGAAGATCAAAGTTATTGTAAGAGAAAATGTAGTTTGCTTAGCCTAGAAAAACCTATGCCAAAGGGAAACGTTTTTTATAAACAAAGAACAGTGTTAAAACATGAGACCTATCTAACATGTAGGTAGGAAAGTGTGAATAGTAAATTCTGGCATTGTTGATTTTTAGATCTTGTTCAACATGATCTCCTTTTCCTTTTGTTTCTTTTCTGCACAATTATCCTGGGATGCTGTAGTGGAATATAGACAGAGAAAACACTAAAAAACCACTAAAGATCTGTTTGTTCTCTGTTTTAAAATATCTATAATACAGAAAAATATTAGAAAATACATTTTAAAGTGTTATTATTGTAGTTTTTTTTTTTTTAAACATCAGCATAAATCAGTTCATTTCTGCTGTTAATTTATATCCGTAGATTTCATGTATGTGAAGTGTTGCCTGTGTTTTCCAGAGCCCTTTATTCTTCCAGGGAATGCAATTTGTGATAATTCATCTGCTTCTCAGCTTATGAAGATGGTTGGGATAAGCAAGGACCAGGAGCTAATTAAATTCCTTGGAACAGCCTGTGCTGTAGCAAAATTTAAATATTTCAAAGTGTCCTTTTCTCCTTGAGGCTTTGAAATTTCCAAATCTTTTGTGGTGATGGGTGATACCCATACAATTACTTTTTAGCAGCACTGTTTTCCAGGCAACAGAAACATCTCATAATTTTACAGTAGCATAACTTACAAGATCAAAAAAGCTTGTCTTATATCTATCTTACTGTCTGAAAATGAACAAAGAGCAGGATAATTCTTATTTCTATGACATTTAATGGCAACTTGGTTTCTGTCCAGTGATCTGGATTGATCAGGGCTGAAAAAATTGGCAGTTCTACCTTTCAGTGTTTCTGCCTCTTTTTTTAGATCCATTGTGGACAGATATCCTATGCAATAAAAATATCCTTTGATGGTTTCAGGATGGAATGAAACCTTGTTTGTTGAGTGCCCTCCAGAGAATGATAAAAATAATGATCCATTAAAAGAACATAGTGAAATTGTCACTTTCACCACACAGGATTTGCTGGTATCATGGATATTCTTAGCCTGGGAAATTAGAGATAAAAATTCATTTGCAAAATTGTTCCCTACAGTCTCTGCTTTGCATAATTTACTTTAACTTAGTCATGCAATGATTCTTGAAACATTTCACTTGAGAATAAATTCTAGTTTTATGTTCTAGTTTACATATAAATTTCCTGACATGCAGTCCACTCTTTCTTTTGCATTAAAGCATAATCTTATTTTAATCAAACCTTACTGCAAACCATCCAGTTCATCCACCTTGAGTGATCCATTTCATTAAAGTTTTAACTGTTGGATTTTTGTGAGAGTATTACAGGCCTTCATTGAGCAGCCAGAGTCGATATCAACTTTGCAGTGGTTGCAATCTAGTATTCACTGTCAAGGAAATAGTAACAGAAAATTTAGATGGAAGAGTTGAAATCTCAGCATTTGTAATGAGCAAGCAACATGTTAGATAAAAATATTTAGCAGTGTTTCCATCTGGCACTGCCGGTGTCAAGCAAGGTGAGTTTAACGGGAAATATGGTACTTGGATCACAGTTATTTTTGCTAATGCATGCTGCATGATTTCAACCTGTCTCCAGCAAAGAGTGATAGACATGCTGGTACTGTCCCTAGAAAATGTGTTTGACAAAAAATAACCCCTTCCTCTCTGCTCGAAGTACTCTTTCAGAATGGAAAAATTGCTCAACAATAACTACTTTTTCATACATTAATGGTAAAAACTTCTATGTCAGAAATGAAAATGGCTCTCTTTGATCACTAAGCTGTTTTGATTATGGAATACAGAAATGGTGAAGAATATTCTGCTGGGAGGAAATAACAAGGTTTTCTATGATCAAAAGACTGTTAGAAGTTGGTATTCACGGCAATAGAGTATGACTGCTGATCAAGCACATTTTCCTATGCCTACCAGTTTATATTGGATCAGCTTTGGGAAAAAATTTCCACTATCTTTTCTTTTCTTTTGGTGAACCATTTCCAGATGCCCATGTTGACCTAGAAACAATGTCAGAATTAAAGTTTGATGCCAATGTCACAAAACAAATCCATGTTTTAAAACAAGGAGTCAAAGTTAAAGGAAATATTATCTCTGCCACCCTGTTTTCTTTCTCTATAAATAGTCTTCTACACTTAGCCAGAGAAACAAAAGGCAAAGAATCTGAAATGGGAAAGAGAAATGTTCAAGCAGCAGAAAATAGAAACGGTACAACCCCAGGACAAGAGTGAGTGGGAATGCCGGGCTTATTGTCTTCTGTAGAGTACAAAAGGGCATTTTGCTTCCTCAAATACTTGCTCTTGATATCTTAGAGACAAATACATAGCTGGAGTGGTGGAAAATAAAATTATTGTCTTCTCAATCCTCCTTCTCCTCCTTTTCTCACACAGACACTTTGTGGACACTATACTTGCTCAAGAGAAGATGTACATTGACTCTTAATAGGCAGAGCTCTTACAGAGAATAGTATGTCATATTGCATTTTTTACTATAAAATATTTGCCTTAGCAGAAAAAAAAATCCATTATTAATGACTGCTTTAGTCAATATTTAATATATTTCCATTCTTCTGAAATACAAAATTATTGAAATAAAATATTAATTAACAACCAGCATGCTGGAACTATATCTCTTTTAATTACATTTAAAACTAAATTGTGTAAGTCAAGAATATATTTCAATAAGTCTCAAGACAAGGATCAGCTTAAGTGGAAATACAGCAGAGTGTACTCATCTTGGTTGTAGCATCTGAGATGGGCACAGTGAAGTGTTTAAGCACAGATGCTCTCCTAGCACAGAGAGCACCCTCCTAACAACAAAATAGAGAAATTAGATTCTGAATGTCTTTGTGTATTTAGGGAAAGAATGTTTGCTATATCGACACAATATTCTTTGTTTGCTCTTCTATTTATGAATTATCCCATTCAATGAAAGAAGATGCAAGAAAACAAGAAAAAATGTAAAAAAACCAGCAGGGTATATAACTGCTAATTAACTTTATAAGACCCCTTGAAAAAAGGTACTGTATGTATTCATTCAGACATACCGATTTTAATTTTCTTGGCCTCGTCATTGTCATCACAGTCTGCGTGTACACGCTTTGTTTTGGTAGGCATTTATATTTCTTTAAACTATGACAGCTGACACATATGCAAACATGTGATCTCATGGTAATAATGTTGAATTGTTAAGACAAAAGAGCCTGCCAGCTGAGCCCTCTCCAGGACAGCACCTGTCTTTGTTTTTAACAAGACATTCAAATATAAAATGAGATATAAACAGAGCTGTTGATGACATTTAGCCTGAAAAATATATGTTGCTTCTTTAACAAAAAATGCATGTTTATTGAACTTCAGATATTCTATATGTTTAGATATTTGCATAGGTACAGTATATTTAATTCATTATTAATGAGCAAGCGGCTTTAAAATTCATGAAGTGCTGAAACACATGGGAAAAAAAGTAACTCTCCAGTATCTGTCCTTTACTGTTTTAGTGTGCTTTGAGACCAATAATTGATTCCATGTATCTTTAAACATCCAACAGAGGAGTTGAAAGCTTAGTTAGGCTATACTTCTTTTATAAAGAGGATGAGATGACTAAATTCTTATCTGGGATATCTGGCTGCCATCCAGGGAGAAGAAGGGAAAGAACTTCACAGAGGTGGTTTGCACTGAGAGAGGTTGAGTTCATTCAGCCTTCCCAACAGGATTTTCCCAAGATGATTATTTGCACTGAAGTGGGAGACATATTATGAATCAACCACAATGTACCCGTTTTTCTTCAGAGGCTGCACAAGAGCCTGTAAGCTTAACTTTGCCAGTCTAAAGGCATTATCTCAGTGCAGGATGAAATTTAAAAGAAAAAGAAAAAAGACGAATATTAAGAGGTGGATATCATCAAACTAGACAAAATATTTTCTAATAAAGAGTTGTGAGATCATACCCTGTCCTTTTTTTAAAAGGTTATTTTTGTCTGAAAAAGGCCAGAAAGGAAATGAATTCATTTCTAGCAGCATATCTCAAAATAAGGTAAAAAGGTAGCTACCCATTGACAGAGAGGCACTGGTAGTCCTATTCAGAGCAGTTACCTAAATTGCCACCTTAGTTAGTGGCAGTGGAGTTGTGTTGTTTTTTAGCTAATACTGCACCAGTTTAACAAATGAAAATCATAAAACTCAGTGGGGAAGTTTGTTTTGGCAAAGGCGTAACAGGCCACCACTGACAGATCTCATTGATCTCTAGACAGAACAAAATGAAAAGAAAATTAGCAAAATTTAATGCATTATTGTAATAATAATGTAAAAGTAGGATAGAAGTGGGAATATTTTTCTCCTTTTAAATGCACAAGTTGTGTCAGTATTTCAACTACATTAGCCACCAGTATGAGGTGTGTGCTAATTCCCCAACCAAAGCCATTTAAAATGAGGTAAACTCCTCTGCTGTGCTTAACAGCTACATCCACAGTCTCCCATGTGCACCAACAATAAAAATTCTATAAGAAAAATCTCTCACTGAAGGCAAAACCATCAGAGATCTTTATAATCCCATAAATACAGTATGTAAAAGGTTTACATGCGTATTTTGTTGGTATTAATGGAAACTATCTGTGCTAATATCCTCTGTATGAAAAAAATGAATAGACCTCCTATGTGTGTTTGTTGTTTTTAAAGGTTTGATATCTTGCTAAGAAAAGGCAATTGTTTCTCCTGTTCTGCATAGCTTGGCTGATGTCTCAGACTGGGATAAATGCCACAGGTTTTTTGTTCATACATTTCTGTACAAATTAGAGGAATTTAGCGTAGAGGCTGCTTCTAGAGTATCTGATCTCAGAGTCAGGCAGAGAATGAAGTAATGAGAAAGAATGTGAGAAGCAATGATTAAAATATGCTATGCAGCCACCAAATACCTGCAGAAAAAAAATGCCTCTAGGTTAAAGACATACATGCAAAAATACAGTTTCATTATTAGAATCTGCAGCTATCGGTGTGCATTTTTGTAAGAAATTCAGATTTTTGAGACAGGATGGGTTTTTTTTCCTGTCTGATACTTTGCCTATTCCAGGCTGCTTCATCCTCCATATTGACTTCTTTTGGCAATATCTGTGACCTTCTTTGACATGAAGATATACATAAAGACAGTAAGAAACTCATGACTATCCTTTCAAAAGGATTGCCCTCACTTTTAGGAGTGATGTATTAGATTTATATTTTAAATAAGGCCTGCTTTACTATCCACCTACTGATTTTTGATATGCGTTTCTGCAATCAGGACTCCATCAATACTTGTATTCTCCCTCTGTGAAGACATTGAGTCGCTGTAACCCAGTCATCTTCCAGTCTCATCTCCACCAAGATAAACAGAGTATTCTGAATTCTTCTGCAGTATTTCCACCAAGCCTTGTGTGCTCTTCTGGCATTTAATTTATCCCTTTCAATATTTCTAAGACTTCTATGTTTTCTCACAAATGTGACAAGAATGGTGCAGGCATATCCAGGGGAAAAAAAAAGATTTTTCTTATGTGTTGTGTACCACTCTACAGTTCAGACAACCAATTCTCCCCTTTTGCACAGTTCTGATCCAGAATTTGATTATTAACTTCTTTTTGTTAGAACTGGCTCAGTGCTCCAAGACTCATATCTCCTCATCATTTATGATTCACTCAAACTTTTCATCTGCACATTTTACTGGCAGTGATTTTGTGTTTACTTCTGGTTCATTGATTAAACATTGAACAATGTTGGAAGTTACCATGCCTATGGAATGTCAGTAGAAATTAATGTAAAAAATCGTGCTTCATCTGTCATGATGTGTCATCTGGTTTATATTCTACTTCATGTTTATGTTACTATTTTCAAGTACTGCTAATCTTTATTCCAAATAATATACAGTACTTTGTCACAAATACCTTACAGGAAGCTGTTTCCCTCAGTCCAGTTGTCATTATCAAATGTATTTCTAATTTGAAAGAAGGGAATCAAGTTTGTTTAGTAAGATGTATTTTCGTAGATTGATATTAGCTGTGATTTAATAATTTAATTCTTTATGAATAAAACCTCCTAGCACTTTTTTCTTTATTTTTTCCAGAAACTCAAACCAGGCGATGTTGTCTTGAACTACCTGGTTGTCCTTGATAGCTTTTCTTTAACAGTGCAAAATGACATTACTTTTTCAAGGCCTGATTTTTTTAATTCTTTTTTCTTCAGGATTAAAAACTTTTTTTTAAAAAAAGGAAGACATTGATTGTCTCAACCAACTCCTACATGACTCTGTTATGTAAATTGTCCAGATCATACAATTGTAAATGTTTATCTAAACTCTCTATGGTACAGCATTTTCATTGCTGTCTTCTACTTGTTCTTTAGTGGCCTTGATTCTACTGCATTAATTCTCATGTGATAGGAGAATTGTAATTCTGCTTTGCAAAACCCAACCCAAAAGGTCAGAAGACTTCACTAAAAACTTTGTTAACTCTTCTCAATAATAGACCCCAAGCAGTTATTAACAGGATTTTTGTCATTCTTACTATGATTTCATAAAATATGTCTGTGAATATATTTGTTATAGATTTATTTATATATTATACATATATGAGACATACATACATATGTATATATGAATGAGACAATGTCATGAGACATTCCCCAATATATGTTTTCCTGTTTTTTAAAATTTTCTCTAACCACTTTATTTGAGACAATAATTTCCATAAAATATTTAAAATGCGCCCTATTTTTATTTATTGCAATTGCAATAAGCTTGTGATTACTGGTTGCTGGACCAAAAAGAAGTTTAATTTATTTATAGTACAAGACATTAAACAAATTTCATGCAATGATTAGGTTCAAACCCATGTGTGTTAGAAAACTTATCAGCTCTACATACTTTAGGAATATCGGTATTTGAGCAGGAGCTCCAAGCTGAATCTCTAAACTCAAAATTTCCAATAACAGCTTAATTCTTCCTTCTAAGCATTGCATACAAATCCTTTAACATGCTCTTATTCTGACAGATTTAACTGTCAGGCTAGTAAGAATTCCACTAATGGCTTTTATCATCAGCATATTGACCAGAGTCCTGTGGCATTCTTGGCTCTGCCAAGCTGTTTGTGGTTGGCTAAGTTGGCATAACTTCCTGTTGTAGGATTTATTCTGAGAAGGCTTCACATACTTAAAAACAAACAAAAAAACTTCAAATCTCCAGTATACTTACATTTGACATGCCAGTAAATTCTAAAATTTTTTCATTCATTGGTTCTAGTTATGATTAGTATTATAGAGGCTCTTTTCAATGCTAAGTGTTTCCAGTTCATTCAGCTCTTGCTTAGAATTGCTTACAACTGCATCTTTAGTACTTAAATATTAATGCCACATCCATATTAATTTTTTTAAAATCCCTCTGCTACTTCCAGCTAGATCATGTGGCATTTCCTCTCTTTTAGATCCTTTGTAAGGTCCCTGCTGCCCTCTCTAAGCTCTAGTTCTGCTGTACTGTGGGGCAGTACTGTGTGAAACCTTAGCAAAGGTACTAGAAAGCCTTATTCAGACTTCAGTGTGGAAACAGTTCTTGACCTGTTGTGATAATGTGACCTAAACAAAGTGAACCTGAACCTTTACTGATTGGTGAAAGGGGCAAGGGGTAAGGAGCAATGGAGTTTTATACACTGAACTCAGAACAAAAAAAAAAAAAAAATCTAGCCCTTCTGAAACCTTTTTATTTTCTAGAACATGAGATTTAAAGCACTGTAATGCAGTTGTACTTCAGTTTTCAATGTAAGGGATTTTTAAACATACACAAAATCCTAACCAGTCTTACAGATAACCAGAACTTCACCCAGTTTAGCAGATTTGAAACTAATATGCTTGCTACTCTGGATTTGTTAAATATCATGCAAATTGTATATAATTCTGCTTTGTGAATATTTAGAAGGAGCATTCAAGTCCCTTGGGTTTTTTCTCATGTTGTGACAATTACTTGAGAGCTGATATAGTAAAAACAGTTTCTAATAAAGATAAGGTCTATTCCCTTTTCCTTAATACTTTCAAACATATCTGCTTTCAGAACTTTTTTGTTCTCATCATCAGAAACATAAAAATAGCTATTACTTATGTACTTAATGAACAAGAAAGCCAAGGAAAGTCTTCTCTGAAGTTGTTGTATTTCTGTATTACAAGCACTACGTGAACAATTTTAAACAAGCTGAGTGTTTGCACCAGCAAATGAAGCAGAGTAAGAATTTGTCCTTGTCCGTGTGTCTGACACAGCTCTGCTCATGCTTGCATGCCTAAACATGCTTCTTCATCATACCAGCTGTTGACACATCCAGAATACCTACTGGGAAAAACTCCTAACTGGTGCTGTGTGGTTTCTATCCAGGGAAGTGTTGGCATATGTTAAAAGCATTGAGACCTTGGATGGCTATCTAAAATGCAGACATTTAGCCTTTGTTACTAGATTTCCACTCAAAGCCACTTGATGTTATGCATTTTCCTCTAGCATAAGTCCCACTCCAAGAGAAACTACACTGCAGATAATAAAAAAATGTTACTGTTCTTCTCTGCCCCTTGTATCAGACCTTTTTATTAATGTATGAAGAACAAAATTTCCCTTTAATGAAATTACATGGTTTGAGCAGAGGATTAGATGTCTTGTCCTGAGACAGATCATGAGGATTATGAGCTGATAATACTAGTGGACTAGACAGATGCAATAAAAAATGAAGAAATTGGTGTCAGAGAATTGTATTTGTGCAGAACCAAGGAAAAAGATGAGAAGATTACTGTGGTTGTCACAATAATAAATGTCTTGACCTGTGGGACTGAGCCAGATGATCTCAAGTGATCCTTTCCAACCTGAACAATTCTGAGTTTCTATATTTTTGTTTTCTTCATTTTTTTCTTGGTCAGTCTAATGGCAACAAAGCTTTAGACTATATGTATATATATAACTGTGCAGTTAATAAAATATTTTTCATCTAAAGGAAGTCTTTAACATGAACTCTTTTCCTTAATTAGATGTCTGGTTCTTAATGAAATATTGCCAAACACACAGTGTGAATGCCAAGGGAATGACTAATATATTCCCTTGATGCGCTGTAAAGTGAAGAGAAAGTTGTTCTTAGAGGAAGAGTCTCTTCTGTTCCATCCTGCAAGATACGGCTAAAACTGATGATAGCTGCTGTCACTGTGGGTCAGCGCCCATAAGGTTTGTACAAGCCTTTTGACATGAAGTCTTTCATCAGTGATCTAAGTACTTTTGCCCGACTGCAGCACCATATTCTTGAATCCATCATTTAAAGCACAGAGCCAATATGTTGTCTCTGGTATATATCCACTTGACATTCCAAAGGAAGATTTTATTTCAAAGTATATTTGTATCATATTGCCCTGTATAACCTCCTATTCAATGAAAGGAATGCAAATGGATTTCAGCAGTGCTTGTAGACATATGATTCAAGTATATTAAATTACTTGGTAATTTGAGAACTTTGGATAGTGTAATACAGTATATGAATATGATTAGTTTAACCTGGAGAACCCCATTAATAATACACAAGTGCTTGTCCTGCTTTTATGGCTTCGTGACATGTTTGAGGGGGTTCTTAATGTAATTCTAAATGTCATTTTGAGTATGATTAAGCTTTCTCAATGTTCTAAGCTAAGTGCTTCTGTCCCATAATCATTTTTGCAGCCCTTCCCTGGACTTGCTCCAGTAAATTCCCTATCTTTCTTGTGTTAGGAAGATCAGAACTAGATCCAGCAAGTCCAGATGTGGACTCACCAGTACTGAGGACAGAGAGAGATGATCATGTCATCATGCAGCTCAGAACACTGCTGGTCTTAATTGCCACTCTGGTGCATTGCTGGTTCATAATCACCTGGTTACATGGGTACAGTTACATGGATGAAGTTTATCTGATTAAATGCTTGAAGTCCTGAATTGTTGCCAAAGTCACAATTTTGTAAATTCTTCAGTTTGAACTTAAAATAGACAAAAACCTCATAAAAGGCTGAAATATTTGTGATTTGTCTTAGGTAATTTTGACCAAACAGATCTTTTCATAATGGATATGACATAGCAAGAACTTGCCAGGAACAACCTAGAATTTATTTCCCCCAAAACACAATGTCAGTTATTCAGATTTCTGAACAACCGTGTATGCTTGGTATGCCGTCACCATGTTGTCCTCATGTCACCAATGGCAATGGTGACATGACCAATGACCATTTTGTACTGAGGAATGTGTAGATCTTGCAAGCAGTGTTGTTGTCATGCACATACAGACCAGTTATCCCATTTCAGATACAGTCTGCCTACTAGAAAGTCTGGTATCAGATGGATAGGTAGACTATTCCAGTTGGCTGGAAAACAGGACCCCAGGGTTCATTCACATGGTTGTGATCACTTATATGAAGTCTAACTGGTAGGTTTTAGTTGCTCACTGGTGTTCTTCCTCAGGAGTTGAGACTGGAACCGAGAAGGTTTAACACTTTAATAATGGCCTGGATAATGAAATGCACTGTTGTTAGCTGACGCTTGTTTGGTGTAGGAGGCTATTCTGGAAAGCAGAACTGAAGTATCTTGCCAGATTGCAGAAATGGATTGACAGGAGCTTTATGGAGTTCAGTAGACACAAATGGCAAGTCCTGCAGCTGGGATAGATGAAATCCACAGTAAGGTTGAGGGTCATCTGGACAGAAAACAGCTCTGCAGAACAGGACCTGGAAGTTCTAACATGTTACAGTTTGAACATGAGACAGCCACTTACCCTGCCAGTGAAGGCAGTCAAATGAACAAACCCTCTGTGGTAACAGTAAGAGTGTAGCAAACAGGTGCAGGGCAGTGATCCTTCTTCCTATGCCCTGCTGGGGTGGTGAAACATGCTCTTCAAGGGCCTGTCCTGATGCCTTGGGAAGTCGCTCTGCCTCCCAGCTCCTGGTTCCATCTGTCCTGTATGACACCCTGTCAAACCTAACCAAAATACAGCCAAAATAATAAGCACATGTCTTTCTGCTCTTGTTGCTCATGAACGTAATTGCAGAAACTAAAGAGCATCCCATTTACATCATCTGGAGCTCAGATTTTGGCTTTCAACTTTGGCTGAGTTAACAGCCCAGCTGCTTTTTTTTCTTCTTATATTTCTCATTTTTCCCTTCACAGTATTTGCCCTGTGTTGTTTACAAGTTCAGACTAAAATGCTTAAGCAAGTGTTAAATGGCTCGCTGTAACACATTATACTGAAAATCCACAATACATGAATTTCTAGATTTAAAGCCTGTTTGTAATAACAAATTCTATATTTATGCTAATGAAACTCCTGTATCAAATTTCCTGTCTGAAAGAACACTTCTAAAATGTTAAAATGGGAACTAGATGGGCCACTGAGGCATTCAAATGAATCAGCTGCCAAACTCAATGATTTATTCAATAAAAAGTCCAGAATGGAGAAAAAGATACTCTATTGTCTAAAATTTAATTTGATTACTCTAAAATTACTTAAATTATTTACTTTATCTACAAGGTGCTTTGCCAACATTACTCAAGTCTATGAGATATATAAGTTTATAATAACTCCCTTCATACAGAAAATGAAAGAGTCACTTAAACAGGCAAGTGCCCAAAGACAGTGTATGAAAAGCAGGACTGGAACTCAGAATTCCTGAGTTACCACATTTGTCTAACATGCAAATTAAATTTGCTGAGTGCCAATCAAGTGAAATGCCCTCAAGTCACTGCTGGTGATGATTTCAATGTTAAGAAAAAAGTGGGATGTATGGCTATAGTACATTTGTTCAGAATTCATTTGCTTTTACAGAGTTCATCACATTCATCTTGAAGATAATCTGAAAATTAAAACATTATTTGAAGCTTATCAAATGATTTATCCTATGATAAGCTCTTGTGATGTGTGTCAGGCAAATGTGAGTAAGGCAATTATCTGAGTAGATGCAATGTGATGATCACCATTTTGTTATTGAAACATCAAATAAATTACATCAATAATTGTCTAGCAAACTTTTCAGTGAAATCGGTTTTGCTTCAATTCCACAGGCTTCAATTAGGCTCGTGCCATTGCTTACCTTTAATGACACTCCACCTTGCCATTTTTGAACTATAGAGATTCAAGGTAAGACCATTAAAACATTCATTCATAAGAGAAAGGGGAGATAACCCTAACTATGTTTGGAGGATACATTACATGTATTTTCAGAGAACAGAAAGTATCTCTGTGGGCAAACACCACCTCCCCACATCGTCTCGCCCACAAGCTCTGCCGTTAACAAAGTTCTCAAACTCAAAGCTAACTCAAAACTTAATCTTACATCATAGCATAAAGAAGTTACAACTCATCCAAAAGGAGCAGACTAGAGCCTTGCATTTTATTCTGCATGTATTATTCTCCCCAAAGTCCCTTTCCATGGTGCTGCTTTCCAGTCTCTTGTTCCCTAGTCTGTCCATGCATCCCGGGCTGCCCTGTTCCAGGTGTGGGATCCAGTAGGTTCCCTTGCTGAACTTTAAATGGCTGGTGATTGCCCAGCCCTCTGATTTGTTAAGGTCTCTTTGCAACGCCCTTCTGCCTTTGAGGGAGTCAACAGCTCCTCTCAATTTTGTATCATCTGTGAACTTGCTCAGTATCCCTTCATGAGATGTTGAAAAGCACAGGGCTGAGTATGAAGCCCTGTGAACCCCACTTATGACAGGTCACCAATCTGATGTCACCCCATTCCCTATACCATGTGTGGAATTGAACAGTGGTTGTGCCCAACCCATGAGCCACTTGCTCCCCCATCACATCCAGCTGAATGCTGGACATTTTGTCCAGAACTATCCTGTAGAGATCTGTCCTGTAGGAGAGACAGTACCAAAAACTTTACTGAAATCCAAAAAGATTACAATTAGATTACATTACACTCATCCCTTGATCAGCTGGGACCTTGTCATTAAAAAAACCCAGGTTGGATAAGCAGGACTTTTCTCTCATGAAACCATGCTGGCTGTGACCAATGTCTGTGTTGCCTTTCAAATGTTTTTTGATACCTTCCAGTATCTTCTCCATAAATTTACCAGGCACTGAAATGAGACTAACAAGCCTGTAGTTTCCAGGTGTCTCCTTCTTGCCCATTGCATAAATTTCACCTTGATGTTTACTTTATCTGCTTTGAATTACTTTAAATTTTTTTGGAAATATTTTTCACTTATTTTCATTTACTAGCTTATCCTTGATTTTCTAGAGACAAAACTGTTTTTTAATTATAATTTTATTATTTAAATTAATTTTTAATGCTGATTTCTTATATTAACTTTTTTCCATTTAAAATAACTGTATTAATTTCAACAAAGTTTTCCTTAGATAGTTTCTGGTCAACATAAATGAAGTCAAGAATTTTTACCCATCTGAAGGGGAGTTTCAGTGTGTTCCTACTTGTATCACTGAACACAGCTTGAGCTATTTATTGAGGTGAAGTATTGAGAGTTTCACAAATATCTGTAGTTTTTGTAGAGAGTAGTTTTTGATTCGAGATTTCCAGTATCTCAGGTCCTAGCAATGTCACTATTAGCTGTCCTGTCAAGGCTTATTTTTTTTCAGTAAATGGAACATCTGCTGTGATGCCAAATGAAATTGGTTTTGTTTATTTAGTCAGATGTAGCATTTCATTAGTCTTAATCTATTTGCAAGCAATCTACAAAAGACATGAAGAAAATTTCTGTGAAAAATACGAAGTAGAAACCAATGATTATTTTTCTGATTTTAGTTTAAGTTTAGAGAAAAGATCACTGTTTAGTTAAAACTTGTATTTATGTGAAAAATCCTGACTGGTTTTGAATCAAGTCATAAGCTAGAGCTCTTTTAAGACTATAAACAATTGCACAGATGAAATGTTAAGTAGAGTGAAAATATTGATGTAGAGATAGTGGGTTTACTGTCACAAATCATGTTACATTACCTCTGATCTGGTACTCTTTTAACCCTTGTTCAAGATTATTTATGAATGACAGAATTACAGAATCAGTGGAAAAGACCTCTGAGATCATCGAGTCCAGCCTATGACCGAACACCACCATGTCAACCAGAACTTGGCACTGAGTTCCCCATTCACTCTTTTCTTTAGCATGTCCAGGGGTGGTGACTCCACCACCTCCCTGGGAACCACATTCCAATGTCTAATCATCCTTTCTGTGAAAAAATTTTACTAATGTCCAACCTAAACCTCCCCTGGCACAACTTGAGACTTTGTCCTCTTGTTCTGTTGCTTGTCACCTGAGAGAAGAGCCAGATCCTCAGGTGGCTATGCCCTCCTTTCAGGCAGTTGTAGAGAGTGATGAGGTCTCCCCCGAGCCTCATTTTCTCCAGGCTAAAGAGCCCCAGTTCCCTCAGCCACTCCTCATAGGACCTGTGCTCCAGACCCTTCACCAGCTTTGTTGCCATTCTCTTGACTTGCTCCTGCCCCTCAATGTCCTTCCTGAACTGAGGAGCCCAGAACTGAATACAGCACTCAAGGTGTGGCCTCACCAGTGCCCAGTACAGGGGGACAATCACTGCCATGGTCTTGCTGGCCACGCTCTTCTGGTACAGAGCAGGATGCTGCTGGCCATCTTGGCCACCTGGGCAAATGATGCGTCATGTTCAGCTGCTGTTGACCAGAACCCCCAGATCATTTTCCTCTTGGCCGCTTTCCAGCCAGTCTTCTCCAGCCTGCAGCACTCCTCAGTAACTTTGGGGTTATTGAGGCCAAAGCACAGGACTTGGCACTTGGCCTGTTTGAACCTCATGCTGTGTGTCCTGGCCCATAGATCCAGCCCGTACAGGTCCCTCTGCAGAGCCTTTCTACCCTCCAGCAGAACAACACTCCCACCCAACTTGGTGTCATCTAATCTGCCAATGGCAGACTCAATCCCTTATGTTAGAATGTAAAATAACAGAATGTCTAACAAAGATTTCTCTGAGACTCCTACCTGCACTGAGGAAACTGCGTATTTATTTATTCCCACATTTCATTTCTGAATGAATTACCAGCACACAAGAGGACTGTAGAAGCAGGGGCCTGCTGCAGCCATCCTGGCCTTGATGAGAGTTCTGTGTAGAAGAGCAGCTTTTCATCTTTATCTTGGCTTTGTTAAAGGCTCTCTGTTCTTCTTTTACCAGTGCATACCAGAGGAATGACTACAGCCCTAAACACCATGTGTGAATGTTTTTCTTTTACCACTGTCAGAGACTGAAAAAAGTTTATGCCTCAAACATTGATATAAAGTTTTAAAGAAGCTACAGCCACAGAAAACTTCTTGAAGAACTTTAGACTGGAAATCAAGCTGCTGATTAAAGGAAACCTGTTGTTCAGTCAGCTCAGGCTGAGGGAAAGGTATGCATCTACAATAGACCAAAGCCTCCAGCTGCCATCCCAGCTGAGTTTGGGGTGGGGGGCAGAGCACAGCTCACAGAAGCCAGGTTTACACAGACTCCCCCCAGCCGAGGGGGACGAGGAGGTTTTGGGTGCGTGGCGTAGCCTCTGGTGAGAGGCAATGAACACCCATCCTCCGAATACACAAACTGGCCCGGCTGTGGAACCCCCAGCCCCACAAACCACATCCACGGAACTTTCACGTGAGAGGCTTTGCCCCACAGGACTGCAAGTGATGCAACAGACCCAGAGCCTGCTGCAAGAGACTGCCCCCCTCCAGGGGGACATGCCCGGCCATGCTTGCCCAGCCTGAGCATATAAACCCCTGAGATTCTGTGCGTCTCGGGGGGACCTTCACCACCAAGAAGAGCAGCTGGAGAGGATCAATGGAACACCGTTGGGATCCATGGAGTGGTGATATATTCCTTATTCTGTCCCTGTCACTCTCTTTCTGTCCCCCCCACCTATGCTTTACCTTTCTTTCCTTCTTTATTTCTCTCTCTCTTATTCACCATCAAATAAAACCCTTGTTATTGTCACTGGCATATGGTCTCATTTGCACCTCAGTTGGGGCAGAGGAGTTTCTAAAGAACCTCAATAATAATAATAATAATAATTGGATCGTAACAACCACCCAGAACACTGGGAGGTGGCATGTTTGAATGGATAAGAGTAGAAACATCTGCTCTGCCAGGTGCTTGGTGGTATGGCTGCTTTGTCTTTCCTTCTGTGCATTCCCAAAACTTTCTTTAAACTTTCCCATAGCAGAAACAAATAAATACTGAGTGTAATAAAGATGGATCCTGCTAGAAGAAGCAGTGGTCTCTGCTTGCTTTTTTCCAAGCTGCTGGAAGGACCTTCCTTCTTATCTCACACACTTTCATTTCTTTAAAAGCTTTTGGTGAGCAAGTTTTCTGAATATCGGTTAGATATCCGAGTGAACTGTTGTCTTTGTAATTGTCTCTGTAATCTAAGACTTGGGCTGAGATTTGCCCATTATAAAATATTTATACATTGACTCACTCTTTCTATTTTTTATCATACTTATTTATATTTGTCACAGATAAAAGTTTTAACTTTCTTATCTATAGTTCCCTGTATTCTCCACGAATCCTGCTTGAGAATTAGTGTGAAACAAAAAAATCAGGTAATAGAGTAAGTATTAAGGGGCTCACTAACCCCACATAATCCCTTCTTAAATGCTGTGATTGTGCAGCAGTTTTCTATCAGAGGGGAATGCCTTGTTCTTTGCTGTTTCCTGTAGTGGGATGATTTTGAAGTTGCTGTCTTCAAAGTGCCTTTTTCTTTTCTTTATGCTTGTATAACTTGTCATTTTAATGTTTTTCCTCTAAAAAACTTGTGCTGCTGGCTAGCTGCCCTGTTTGCAAGCCTCAACTATAAACTCAGCCTCAGCTTCCTTATCTTGCATGGTCTTAATCTGTATGTCTATATACGATACAGACATTCACAAATGAAGTTTATTACTTAACCATTTTCTTAGAAATCTGAACCAAAATTAGGCAGTGATGGTCCATCAGAAGTAGGCTTTAGATCACAGACAGCCCAGAAGACAGCTAGCAGACTCTCACAAGGGAAGGAATGATGATACACATACAGCAAAGGAACAGCCAGATGTGGAGTGGAACAGCAACAGTGTGAAGCTGGGAGGTCAGAAACTGGCATAGCTACTTACATCTCCTTTTTTGAGGTTCAGATGGGAGTGTCTTTTTCCTTCCTTTGTCTTAGGTGGGGAATTTCTCATCTTCAAACCTGTTCACTGAAGATAGGCAGAAGAGCTACTTTTCATTTTGACAACCCTCTTCAGAACAGAAACTGCTTGGTCAAAATGCTCTTTCAAACTTGACACTTCTCCATCACACCCATAATAATGGATGAGGGTTCTTCGAGTCCTTGTCAATAAAGCTGGACGTACAGACACCTCTGTTAAACAGACTTACCCTGAAACAGCTCCACACCATCGGAGAGGCTTTGTGCACTGAATGGAAAGGGATGCATAGATCACCACTCTGTGTCTCTAAACAAGGGGAGTTGTTAGTAATGGTTATTGTTAGTAATTTTCGCAAGGCCAGAGGAAGAAAAAGATCGCAAAAGAGGTGTCAATCTCAAGAGAAAGATAATCAAATATAAATTTCTTATTAACTGGAGGTCACACAAAGTCTACATTTATTTTAGCTATTGCAGTTTATATTGGTAAATAGCTTGTTCAATGCAGATAACCTGTCTGATATAAATTATTATAAATTATTAGAATAGTTGTACTTTGAAAATAAATACAAATTAAATAGCTATGCTAACCGAACATTAAATTATGCTGTTTTATTGATACTAATGTGATCATTGTGTCCTAATTCTACTGAAGAGAGAGCTTTCTCAGAGTCCCACCACAGGAATATTTCCTCTGGAGCTTCACTATTGCTTCACTACTGCTTCACTACTCATGAGACATCTGGTGACGCCATCCTTAGGTATACATATAGTGTTTGGTTAACCTGAAGACATGTATCTGGGCAAAAAATAAATATGTTGACTTGCATGCTCATCATGAATAGTGGGAGGGCAAAATCTGAAATTTCAAAACAAGAAAGCAGAGTGCCTTCCAAGTTCAAGGGGAAAAGGACTCCCAGTATGTTTTTCTGGGTCAACCCACTACATGTGCTTAAAATGAAAATGTTGCAGTTGTATTCCTAACATTACACTAAAGCAAATACAGTTGTCCATTGCTACCAAACTAAATATTTTTCTGGAAGATAAGGAAAGAGCTAAATTTACGTGTTCTGAATGTGTCTTGGTGAATACCCAAATGACAAATAAGACATTACTTCCAGACATATGAAAAAGGACAGTGGTAAGTATTTTTTTCTTCTTAAAGTGATACATATTTGGGGCATTCAATGTACTTAAAGAATATACAGGGAGAGAGAGACATGTCTGAATTCCAGCCTTCCTGTGAATGAACTACAATTGCTGCTTGATAGAGCATTAGCATCAGTACACTTAAGCTAGGAATACTTTCAATTATCTGAAATCACAGAGGGGGCTTAGATTTTGTTCACAATGGAGATCTAAAGTAACAAGTAATTCCTCTGCTTAAAAGACAGAGGTAATGTATATTGCATGTATCCTTGTTTGAGCCTCAGTATCATAACTCCCAAAGAAGATGGCTCCTTGATGTAATGTACAGTACTTCTTCAGCCCAAATATTAAGGAACGTTTTTGAAAAATTATCTACACCTTGGAAAGGGGTACAAATTCTGTTTGGAATGTACACATTTACTTCTTTGTACTACTGAAATTATCATTAGAATAACTTGTTTATCACATTAATATTCAAAAATAATTTTCATCGTATTAGCATTTATATGTAAATATAAAAAAAAATTTAAATAATGCTGACTTTTTAAAATTCAATTAATGATGGAAACCAAACACTAAATGGACTAAATTTTCAAGTGCTGTTCTCAGATCAATTTTTTGCATTTCTTTTTAAAGCAAAACAATCCTTGAAAACATTATATCCAGCAAAGAAAGCTTGGAAGGATGCCATATTCTAAAAAAAAAAAATAAAAAGAGGCAGTCATTCATATGACTCAAATTTATTTTAGATTAAAAAATGTAATAAAAATCCATTTTAATATTTTAACACAGATGATGGTGTTTTTATGGAGAATGAAGAAAAAACTGTGCTCGTTTTTGTTAATGAGGCAGATGTGCTAAATCACAATGCTGTTGTAATATATATGTTCAAACAATGGTGGGGAATTAGCTTACTTGAAATAAAAAGCATACAAGTCCTCAAGGGTGGTGGAGCAATTTAATGCTGTATAGGATTAGCTTTCTGAGAGCATACTGTGAAGGTCCTGAGGGTCTCATAGCTCACTTATACCAAACTTTTAACATCCTCATTTAAATTTCCTCAGACTTAATAATATGCCCTAAAGTCAGAATTTTCTGTTTAGGGAAAATATAAATACAACAATTATCAGCTCAGTACTACCCTCAAAGACAATGAACATGCGTACAATCATCCTGCTGGGTTTGCTACGAATTAGTATGACTGGAGCTTTCACACATCCTGCACTGCTCTGTGCACAGATATGTTAGATATGAGTAAAGTGTGCATATGAGTATCCTCCCCTAGACAGGCACAGCACGACTACAACTGGATCTTTTAAAGACTGAGAAAGACTCCCAAACAGAGCAATGTGTACTGTGGATTTAAAAGTAAAAAAGCCTATCCTGCTCTTGGTTAATATATAGTTTAACATTGCTTCTCTAAAAGATATCCAAAATATTGTGTGTTCATGTGCCTACTGAGGCTACAGGGTGAAGGAAAATGGTAGAAACATTTCATCTTTTAGTGACCTAGTATAACATTTAATGAGGTCAAATATTTTAAGCTAGAGACAAGTTCTGGGTCTTTTTTGATCTGCATCATTTTGGGTAGAAAAAAATACCACTCAAAAATACAGTCCAAAGGCCTGCAACAAGAGGAAAACATTTTGTTTGCTTCATTTTGTCTGCTTCGTTTTGTCTTTTGGCAGTTTTTTGCAAGCATTGTACATAACTTCACTGGTCTAGAAAATAATGGTATCATAAACAGTTTTATGAACAACAGCATATATTTGAAAACTGTTAATGAAGGTAAGTCTTGAAAATTTTTTCTCTGATAATCCATACTGCTACATAGCTAAGACTTTCAAATATTAAATACTTCCTCAGTAGAAAAAAAAATTATCTATACTTACTAGTATTTTCTTGAAAATCCCTAAAGCAATGATTTATCCCATATGCAGCTAAGATTTGCCCATATTTTTGTGAGATGTGAAGGTACCTCTAAAATTTATTCTGGAAAACTTTTGAATAATTTAGAGCTTTTTTACCTTCACCTCCATATGCTGATTGTGGGTAGTCCCAGTGCCAGAAGAGTCATTCAAGCAGCCACACAGTGGGAAAACTCAAGTGCAATCAATGCTTTTGACCAGACGGAGGTCAGTGTTGAGTGGTGTCCCTCAAGGGTCCATGTGGGGACCAGTGCTGTTTAATATCTTCATCAATGACACAGACAGTGGGATTGAGGGTACCCTGGGCAGGTTTGCAGATGACGTGAAGCCAAGTGGTGAGGATGAAGAACAGAAGGATAGGGCCATCCAGAGGAATCTGCAAAAGTTCAAGAAGTGGGCCTGTATGAATTTCATGAGGTTTGGTATAGGTTGGGAAATCAAGGGATTCAGAGCAGCTCAGCCAAGAAGGACTTGGGGGCTCTCATGGACGAAAAGCTGGACAGGAGCCAACAGTGTGCACTCACGGCCCAGAATGCCAATTGCCTCCTTGGCTGCATCCAAAGTCCTGTGGGCAGTGGGGCTTGGGAGGGGATTCTGCCCCTGTACCTCACTCTGGTAAGACCCCACCTGCAGTGCTGCATCCAGCTCTGGGGTCCTCAGCACAGGAAGCTCATGGACCTGTTGGAGCGAGACCAGAGGAGGCACACAAAGATAATCAGAGGAATAGAGCACCTCTCTTATGAAGCCAGGCTGAGACAACTGGGTTTATCCAGACTAGAGAAGAAAAAAAAAAGAAGAAAGCAAGTTTTACACAGGCAGACAGTGATGGGATAGGATGGAATGCCTTTGAAAGGAAAGTGGTCAGGTTTGGATTGTACAGAAGAAAGAAATTCTTTACTGTGAGGATGATGAGACACCGGAGAAGTTGTAGATGCCTCATTCCTGTAAGTATTCAAGGCCAGGTTGGATGGGGCCCTGAGCAACCTCATCTAGCCCATGGCAGGGTGGTTGGAGCTAGATGATCTTAATAGCGTCTTTCAACCCAAGTCACTCTATGATTCTAAGAATATTAAGAATGATTATGCAATATAATAAAGTCTCTTAATGTTACAGGAATGGTGACTAATAGAGAAACCTAGAAGAGGGAATTCATATTCACTGAGGAATTAGTTACCTGGCAATATCTGACTTACTCAAAAAATTCAGAAGAGCCACATCTCATAGGATTGTTAGGAAGAAAATGGAATAACTTTTGTTAATGATCAATTAAGTCTAAAAATGAGTTTAAAAAAATTCAGAACAACTAAAATTTTAAATGAGTGTTTTGAGACCTTAAAAACTTATACATATAAAGCCTTTGACTTTTTTGAAACACAGTTTTGAATCCTATTAAATCTGTATGGAAATGAAAGCATATCACAGAATATAGACTCTCTGAAATACAAAAAAAAGTTTCATTTAAAGAAGTTCTGTTCTACCTTAAGAACAAAGAAAGCCTTAAAAAAGTTCTGTTCTACTACAAGGACAAAGTAAGTCATAAATATACTGAATATTTATTAAAAAGATTAGACATTCAAGAACTGAAATTGAAACCAGCAGCAACCCCTGAAGGTACATAAAAGGAAACAGGAGAAATATTGAAGGAGTTATGTTCGGTACCAGACAAAGCTACAAAACGTGGAAAGAACAAAGCTTTCGTTTGATTATAATTTGTACTGGTTAAATGATCATCAAATTCTCGAAACTGAGGCTGTAAACAGCATGGGTACATGACTGTTCCATGTAGTAACCAATGGACTGGCAAGAAAGCAGAGCAGCCCATTCTGTGAGTGGGCACCACAGATATGCTGCCTTGCTTCTCTCACTGCATTGTATTCATTGTTTTCATTGCATTGTGTTCCTGCTTTTCCTGCAGGGTTTGTTATGACAGACATTTTATCCAACCAGTTCAAGAGTGTCCTTTGTCTGCTCTGGCTATCAGATCAACCTCCATAAAAATGCGACCTTTTACCCCAAAGTGGGACAAATCTACCAGTGCAGTTATTGTGCATTGGGGCAAAGTTGCAGCATTATGATGTTTTTACCTTCTACCTTGGGCAACCAGCAGCAATAGCAGCAAGCAGTATCCATCAATGGCACTGGCCTAAGAAGAAACTCTGCACTATACCTGAGCTTAGCTGTTCAGAGCCAAGGTACAGATGCGGATTAATTTACACTAGTCCAAATTGGCAGGTCTGTACTTGTTTAAAAAAAGGGGGGAAAATTGTGAAAATGAAACTGAACAGCTACCATTTTGCTTCAGTGTCTGGTTTGTTAGAGCAACGATGCCCCTTTGCACAGGGTCACTATGTAAAATGTGGGGAAACTGTAAGCAGAAGAAAAACTGTAGGATAAGAAAACTGTGTTCTGTGCGTAAGAAAATGGAAGAGGACCAGTAGAGCAGTAAGAGTCGTTTTCAAGACAGCTTAATTGGTTCATTTGGAAGCTTGCAACATCAACTACCATTGCTCTGCCAATAGTTCAAGGACTGAAAAACCATTTGGAAAGTATGTTCCTGGTCAATGATGTCCTTTAGTGGTGGTGTGTGCAATCGTATCAGGCTTTGCCCAAGTGAACCTCTCAGCTGCTTTGGCAGTACTGATGACACAGGCATAACTGATCCAGACTCTCCAACAGTTATGCTTCAGCAACTAAAAGGGATGGTACTCCACCATTTTATAGGATATTTTTTATGCCTGTGGATAGCTACCACTACTGTCAGATGGCCTAGCAAAATACATGGCGGCCCAGCTCACATCACCTTCCTAGAGTACGACAGGGAAACAGCTGTGTATAACTGTGGTGCTGGTGTAGACAAGATTAATGGAGCCTTTGTGCCATTGTTACTTGGCAGAATACTTACAGAGTCTTACTACCATGCCTCATAAAGTTCACAAATGCAACGTCATCTATCACCAGAACATCTTTAGTTACCACCTAAGGAGTTGCCAGATGGCCAGGGAATAAGTTTTTCATGGAGGAATGGACTTAAATCACTCTTCTTTACTAAGTCTCAATCTTGTTCGGTATTTGCAAAAGCAAAACGGGCACATAAAAAAAGAAGAGGAGCAGAACATCAAGTAAAGCCATGGCTACTACCTGTGCCAGCTGAGTCTAATTCACTAATCTATGTGAACCAGAAGTGAAAAATCATAACGGATATTCTGGCTGAAAATTTTATATTAATTTTTGACAGCTCTTTTCCTGCACTGGGAAATTTCACAGATAGCAGATGCAAGTCATTAAAGTAAGTACCTCTAATTTTTTTCCCATTTCCTTCTTTCCCCTGATGTCACTGAACTCTCACAGTGCAGCCTCTGGAAGCCATTGGCCTGAAGCTGGGAATCCAGATTCAGCTGTATTTTAAATCCCAGCCCTGCAGCCTTTGGGATCCAAAAACTGCATTTGGCATCTCTGGAGGTTTTTTTCCAGCTCTGGTCTTTTTGTCATTGATACTAACTTACTCTGAAGAGCCAAAAAATATGATTACACTTCCACAGTGAGCAATGAACCATGTAAGGCTCTATTAAAAACAAAATGCACAGTGCAAAATGGATAGCAAAACAGAACAAATTAATTTGAAGCAATTTATGGTTTAAAATGTAGAGGATGAAGAGATGCTGGTTAGTTACCAGTTACTGTTTTGGATTTGCAAATAGCAGGTGCCATATCAATGAAATGACATCAGTCAAGAGAATGACTTTCAGGCTTTTTAAAATTATGATCCGCTGTCCTAACAGAAGAGCTAATTCGAGAGCTGCTGGACATGCAGTGACCTCTCTTATAGACGTAGTGATGTGTGGGCTGCAAAAGGATGGGGTGGCAAAAGTAATTAGGAAACAGAAATGGAACCAAGTATGAAGTTACATTGGCTTGATGTAGTAGAGTCTTCTATGAAAAAATGGTATTAACCCTTTGAGTCAACAACAGCCTTATGAGCTCAACACAGAGGGTACGTGTTGCCTGGCTATGAAAAAAAGGAGTTATTTTGATGTGTCTTAATAATTTTTTCCCATTGTGAATCCATACCAAGAACTGCCAAGATCCTTCTTATTTCTGCAGCCACCTCTCGTCCTTTCTGTGTTCTTATCTGAGCTGGAAAGCTCTCTAGCTTAATTCATTTTTTAAAAAATAAATGAGGAGATATAAGAGGTCAATATTCTCTCTCCATCAAGGCAGAGAAATGCCCTTTTCTTATAGCTATAAAACATGTCCAGCTTTTTTGGAGACATTATAAAGGCATGTGTTCTGTAAGTGGAAGCAGCAACAAAGAGTAGGAAAAATGTTGAAGAGAGAGGTTAGGTGAGGGCGCCTTGGTTTGAGGACAGTGTCTACCTGAAAGTGTTACTGTATCCAGGAGCCTGAATCCCTTTTTGAGAGAGCAACAGCAACAGTCCTTGCGAGTAGTTGGTGGATCAACGAAAGTTCGTGATGCAGCAGGTAAATTCTCAAGTAGGTAAGGCCTGAAAAAGCTTTGCATTTGAAAATACTATGTACTGAAAAATTAAATTTTGAGCTAATGCAATTTTTTTTAGTAGAAATAGACTGCAATTCTTTATGGGTCATGCTAGAAAAGCATCAAACTATTGCTTAAGCATATTAATTTTTCTGTTCAGAATCTCCTGTCTTTAACTCTTATTTCCTTTTTGGTTCATTTTTCACCCTAGAAAATAATAAAGGACTATTCTGCCAAGAAAAAATGAAAAGATTGGATATGGAATAAAGCGTTTAAAATTTGATTTTAATAGTGATGTCAAAACTGAAATATTTCAGGAGTGTCTATTGAAAATAAATGAAATTTCAGGTTATATTTTTTAAGTATTTTGAGTGAAGACTGACTAAAAATCTGCTCCTTTGGGTAAACTTCATTTTGAAACAAAGTGTTTTAAATGGCTTCACTTGACTCATTTCAGTATGAACAAGTAACAGCAAGAGAATAAGAAGGGAATTAAAATCCTTGAAAATTAAAATATTCATCATACAGTTTGAATAAAGCAAAAACATAAACTACAGAATCAGTCAACTCAGTCATTCAACCTGAAAAGATTTTCAGGAACACTGCCTAGACCTCAGTAAGTTTATCACGGTTCTTCAGTAATTACTTCCTTATTAACATTACTTAATTTCCTTGGTATAATCACTCCCATTTTAGTAAATCAATTACTGTTCTTAGCAGTTTTAATCTTTAATTGTGCTTTTTAACTAAGTCACTTTATGAGAAACACACTTCTCTGTTGTCAACTTATACACTATTCCTCCATGACCACTACCTGAAGCAAATTTCAAATCCTGAGAACCATTCTTGTCCATTCAAAAAATCATGACAGTCATTAGTGAAAAGTTAAAATTGACAAAAAAATAATTTTTGTATTTTTAAAAATTTCTATGTAATTAGAGATAGTATAAATTGTTTAGTTTTTTCCTGAAACTATGTAGTCTATACATTTGTGTTCATATAATAGAATGGATATTTTCACATAATAAACTAACTTCCTGCAATGAATCTCACTGCAGTTTTCCAAACCCTCATTTGCCCCACATTTTTGCTCGTATGACTGGAAATATATGGACCAGCAGGAATTTTCACTAGGCATTAAGAATTTCCAGCAAAATGCTTCAGCTGTATCACAGTTTTCCTCATGTACTTATATTCTCCTAGACATAACATCAGTCACTGGGTTAAGACATAAATAATAGACAGTACTGAACAGACATGAAAAGCCCTTTCCATTTGACGTTCTTGTATCAAGTGAGTTATAAAGGAAATATATGTATTCCTTGGGAAAAAAAAAAGCCTCTATTCAATACAAAGACATTCATATATAAGTATACACAGAAGCAGAAAGATAATTTTCATATTGGGTAATTTTGATGATTTTTCATTTTCTGTCTTATTTAAGACACCTGGAAAAAAATTCTGTAAATTAATTTTCTAATTTAAAACACATTTGTAGTTCATAATTAGTTACATTGAGCAATGAGAAAAAAAGTTATTTTGCACAGTCTTTTCAAATTATATGTAAAACACAAAAGGACAAATTTTAAAAGCACCATCTTTTACACCAAATTTCCATAAAGGCCAAATTCGAATCAAAATTTAGTAACACAACTTTCTGTATTCTGATTCCTTTTCCACAAATGACTGAAAGTCCATTTTCTTATTGCTGCGTTTACCTGGCTTGCATTGCATGACAAGGGCAGTCCAAGTATCTTCTCCGATGACAAAATATAGACTTTGATCTTTATTCTAAATTGGGGTTATTACAATCCTTGTATAAAAGTCTTTTATTCTGATGGAGCATTTTAAGTGTAAGCCTCCTTAGGTTGTCAGCTTGTTTGGGAGCAGATGGTGAACATGATCAGGTGGTTATAATTGGGCTCTTTCAATAGAGAAATTCACCATTTCAGTAAATAATAACCAAACAAATAATCTACTGGCATTTCCAGCTCACTAAACAGCATTCATATATATACATAGATGATTGAGCAGAGAAAACTGTAATGTCCTTGGCAGTGATCTGCAGTATTCTTGCCATCACCTTAAAGAAATGCAGCATATTTTGCCAGTAAGATGAAATTTATTTGGAATATATTTGGAATATATAAATATCTATGTATGAATATATTATAAGTATACTATAAATAGTAATGTTTACAACCAACATAATACTCATTACTTTTTGGATTCACATCCAGATATTCATTTCTTGAAATAGTTCTCATGGCATTATTTTTAAGGTGGCTTAAATCTCTATGGAATCCAATAAAAAAGGCACAAATTCTTGTTAGCTTCAAATGATATTTAAACACATATAGATTCTTCACATTCATAACCATATGTGATGGATACGTTGTCCAAGATGGATATATAAAATATTTCTAGTAAAGTTGAAAGGCTCAGATTTTTACTTTTATTTTTTTTAATACAGCTAAAGTTAAGTGATTTCTGACCAAGTATGTAGTTTTCAAAAAGCTAACATATGTTCTAACTATACCAAGTTAGATTAATGAATGAAAAAAAGCTGTTTCACTTTCATCTGTCTTAAAGAAAAGAAGAAAATGGTTTTTAAAAAAATTATTTTAGTGAGGAAGAATTTTAAGGACAAGCATCAAGGATGAGATATGTTCCTTTCCTAGATTGAATCTGGGTTTTTTTAATGCAAAAACTGCTTAATGTAAAAAACATGAATAGCATTGAGAGCTTCATTCCCACCCTTCATAGATATGATAATTTTTAAGCTACTTCTAGTGTAACAACTGGAAACTGATTTTCTGAAGACTGATTTATCAGTTATTACTGGCATAAAAAATTCTGAGTCCGTGATCATTTAACATTTTATTGTCTCCCATCATGTGAAAGAATCTTGGTTTATATTTCACGGAGTACACATATATATATGAAAACTGATAAATGCTTATGGATGTTTTAATTGTGTATTTAAATATTACTAATGCAGCTAAAGGTAAGAGTTACAGTTTTTTCCCAACCAGATCAGAATTTGTCAGGTGTAATAGACATAACACAGCTTTTAATTATTTTAAATTTCATCTTGACCATCAATTAATTATGAGTCTTCACAGTCACCTAAATGTTATTTAATTTGCCATTGCTGTGGTACTCTTCTGCTTATTAACATCAACAAGATCCTTTTTTGAGTTTAGAAGCTCTATAACAAAGGAATTGCAGACTGTGATTATTTAAGACTTTAATATTCCTGATTCATGATTTATAGAATCAAATTTAACATGACTATCTCTATGTAATATAAAGAAATTGGAAATGTTTGTAAGATTTGGCCTATAACAAAAAAGGAAATGTTTGTAAGATTTGGCCTAACTGACACTGCCAAGTATAGCTATTAAATTTGCAGCTACTTTTGCTCTTTTCATGGTTTCACTCTGTCCTCCACTACCATTTATTTCCATAGTTAAAATAGGTAGGAAAAAACTGACTTAGTGTAAAATTAATTTTTTTCTCACTTATTTCCAAGGAGCAAGGAAAGTTCAGAGGACCTTTGAAGATTATGTTTATACCGTTCTACTTGGTGGATACCCTAATTTCAAGGGCCAAGAAGCGCATTGAACAAGTTGACATTTTCAGTGGATAAGATTTCCTAAAGAAAGCATAAATTGAAAAGGGATATAGCAAAATTTATTACTTTTGGACCATTTGTATAGGTGCCAAAGCTTGCCAGAGTGGAAAAATTTGTAAGTTAGCTTAACAAATAGGTCGATAGATTGATATATGTTCTAACTTTCATCAGGAAACTGATAGTATATTTTCTATTGATTACAAAAAGACAATAATGAAATTTTATATGCTCTGCACAGACTGTCATGCAGTTTGTATGCAGGAGCTTGTCCAAAGACAAATAAATTTGATCTAGGAAAGGAGTCTTCAAATTTTATGTAGTCTTTGACCACTCTAGTTTAATTCAGAAAATAAAGATTATTTTCTTCATCAGTATGAGTCTGCATACATGACTAAATAATTTTAAACTGAGCATTCATTCTCCTCGTAACTTTCTTTACAGATACAGCAGAGCTTTTTTCCACTCAGTAAAAGATATACCAGCTGAACATGAGCCAACATGTGGCCAAATAGCCAAGAAGGCAAATGGAATCCAGGTTTGTATGAGAAATAGTGTGGCCAGCAGAACAAGAACAATGATTTTTCCCCTATACTCGATACTGGTGGGACTGCACTTCAAATCTTGTGTTCAGTTTTGGGCCCCTCGCTACAAGAAAGACATTGAGGTACTGGTGCTTGTTCAGAGAAGGGCAATGAAGCTGGTGAAGGATCTGGAGCACAAGTCAGGAAAAGGAGGTTTTGGGGAGAACTTATCACTCTCTACAATTCCCCGAAAGGAGGTTGTAGCCAGATGGGGGTTGGTTTCTTCTCCCGGGCAAAAAGTGACAGGGCAAGAGGGCGTTGTCTCAAGCTGTGGCAGGGGAAATTTAGATTGGATATTTGGAAAAATTTGTTCACTGAGAGAGTAGTTCAAATATTAGAACAGGCTGCTCAGGAAAGTGCTGGAGCCACCATCTCTGGAGATATTCAAAAGACATACGGATGTGCCACTTGGAGATGTGGTTAAGTGGTGCCCCTGGCTGTGCTGGGTTAGCAGTTGGGCTCAATGACCTTACACAACTTCTCCAACCTAAAAGATTCTATGATTCTATTGTATGATTTTTAAAGGTACAATCTTTGCATTATAAAATCTGTATCTGATTTTAAATCCAGCATGTTTCCATCCAATGGAAACAATACTTTAACTATTAAGCTTATAAAATTTTGCTTCTAATTTCAGTGAAAGCTGGATAAACACGTACCTCAATTAAGGTGATTAATGATTGTTTAATCGTGTTGTGAAACCTTTTCATGAGGAAGGCAAACACAAAATTACGAAACTTAAGAACTGAATTTCAATAGCACCATTAAAAATATATTTCTATTACATGATTCTTATTTTTAAAAAAATATAATTTATCTCCACCGTCACAATTTATGAGCACAATCCATCAATAAAGTAATATTATCATAGTTCAGATTCTAAGTTATGATCCCTTTCGAATAGTTTAAGGGCCTCTGGGATCCTTTATATATCATTTCCTCTGGTGTTTATTTTTTAATTTGTTACATGTACCACAGAAATGAGTTATAGTGATGGATTTCTGTTTTGTGATTATTAGTTTTTTAGATTAAGCATTTTATCTTGCTGGCTGCAGCCATATAAATATAATTCTCACACAGAGCAGTCTATTATACTCATTCAGTGCGTGGGGTTTCAATTTTCTCAATTCAAGAGCAATCCCCATGGCTACCTAACAATACAGTGTGGTGATCAAAAGCTGCAAAGTAATTATTAGCAAATATATCATATTACTGTATAGGTACAGGTCACTGTGGGACCTTAGAGGAATAACTGGTCTGATGTTTTATTGTTTTATTTTCCTCTGCATTTTTCATAATAAATACCTAACATTTAGGTTTTTATTACTATGCAATTATTGCAATTATAATTGGCTTAATTTATTCAATACAAAATTTATTAGTTGCAAATTATTTGTATAATCTGATGCAAGTGATAGGTCACAACTATAGAAATGTGATATTCTTCTCTAATGAGCAGATTCTGTATCCTTTGGATGTTCTTTTCCATCATTACCTTTATTGACACCACTTCCTGGGTTAATCTCATAAGATTTTGGCAAAAGCCAGGCATTTTTCTCAAAATGCATTTTTTGTGTTTGCATGGCAAGGCTTTGGAGGCTACAGGAGTGGTTTCTGTGAGAAGCTGCCTGAAGCTTCCTGCATCCCAGGCACAGACAATGCCCAGCAACTTCAGGACAGACCCACCGCTGGCCAAGGACGAGCCCATCACCAGCTGTGGCAGCACCTCTGAGATAACAGAGGTAGGGAGGAAAAAACTGCTGCAGAAGGAGAAGTGGAGAGAGGAGTGAAAATATGTGAAAGCAACAATCCTGCAGACCCCAAGGTCAGTGCAGAAGGAAGGGCAGGAGGTGCTTCAGGTGCTGGAGCTGAGATTCCCCTGCAGCCCCTGGTACAGACCATGGTGAGGCAGCTGTGCCCCTGCAGCCCATGATGGTCCACAGGAGTGCAGAGACCCACCTGCAGAAATCATAAAGTTAACCCTATCACACCAGAAGATGAAACTTTGATACTGGCACTATCTTGGGATATAAATAAAGCAGACCAAAAGAATCCAAATTATTCCATTTCATAACAATGCCTTGAAAATATCCCTAATATAATTTTTTATTTCAATCAGTTTTAAGGAAGAAAATTCCTTTTCTGTGTTTGTCAGGAGTATTGAGAATTAAAGGTTAATTTCTTCTTGTTTATTATTTTCATATTAAATACCACTTTATTGTAGTATTGCCACTTTCATCTCATGGCTGCTAGGCATACCCATCTCTATTTCAACTTTTCAAATTTTAATTATCCCTCATACTCATTTTTCTGTGTAATAGTCTTTCTGTAGGTTCTCTATTAATCTCCTGTCTTCTCCAGTAACTTGCATTACCCCAAATTAAGAAAAACGTTTTCCTATGTGGGTGATTAACACTGAAACAGTCTGCCAGTGAAGTTTTGGTCTCCATCATGGAGATTTTCAAAACTCAAAAAAAAATTCTCCTGAACCTGCTTGAGTTGACCCTGCTTTGAGCAGGAGTGAGGTAAAATGGTACTGCAAAGACTGTAAAACTAAGGCTGTAAAGCTAGCCTGTGACTGGCTGACTAGTTCAAAATTATTACACTAGGAAGAAGAAATAATCAGATAGATAAACATAATTTAGAAAGCCTTTCTGTAGCAGACTGGTCAGGGACACCTTCAGTTAACCACTACTTCCCCTTTCTGCAGAGCCTTCCCTTTAAATCTGGACTTCAATGTCCCATTTAACAAAAAAAATTTGTTGAGTTTCTTATGTAAATCACTTCTAAATCAAATGATATAGCAGGAGAAATATTTCAACTCACAGTAGAAAGAGAAAAATATCAAACTGAGACATAATCAGAAAAGGATCAGATGGAATTAGCATGAGAAATCTGGCCAAAGGGAGTGCTGAATAAATTATTTATTCAGATCCACACTAGCACTTAATTCATATACTTCACTTAAAATAGTTTCTTTATATTTCTGATAAATTTGGATCTGGTAATTTGCAAACAAAATGTGAACATGAGCATTTTTTCTCTGTGGCTATACAATTTTTGCATATTGGCAAAACACAATGCCAGCAAAGGCTTTAGGTTAACTAGTTCTGATGGTATAAATTAGCAAAATGTAGCCATTGCTAGTTTCTTCTCCTATAGCTGTTCTTTTTGCCTCGTATGTCTTTGTCTATTTAGGTAAAAATTTTTAGAGCTTTTGGAACTGCATAAAATGAGTAGAGAATAACCTCAGTGTCCTCTCCATTCATACTCTCAATATAAAATCATGTTGAAATTCTACATCTGTGTGTGAACAATTGTTGTAACATAATAGAAACTCTATTTGCCTACAGGGCACGGCACTACCAACATTTTAATTCATTACTTTGTAAAACACTTTATAATATTCAACGTCTGAAAAGCAGCATGAAAAATTTAATTTTATTATTGTGAATGTAAAAGAAGATTAAGCAATTCCAGGTATATTAGTTTTCTTCCATATACTTGTCATTGCAGAAATTTAGGGGTACAAGATTGAAGAAGAAGGGCAGAAATAAAATGCTAATTGAGAATAGCCACCACTTTTCTAAACAGTAAAATTAATTATGACATATCTCAAGCCTTGCTCATGTTCAAAACATTGTTCACATTGAGAAAGTTCCAAATTATGGTCTTGAGATCTTAAGCTGGGGTAGAGTTAATTTTCTTCACAGTGGCTGGTATAGGGTTATGTTTTGGATTTATCCTGAAAACACTGTTGATGACATTGATTTTTTGTTATTGCTGGGCAGGGCTTGCACAGAGCCAAGGCCTTTTCTGCTTTTTACTGTCACTTTGGCAAGGGGGCTAGGAGCGAACTGGGAGGAGACAGAGCTGGGACAGGTGACTCCAACTGACCAAAGGGATATTCCAAACCATATGAGACCATGCTCAGTATATAAAGTGTGGGAAGAAGGAGGAAGAGGGGATGTTTGGAGTGATGGAGTTTGTCTTCCCAAGTCACTGCTATGTGTGATGGGACCTTTCTCTCCTGGAGATGGATGAACAGCTGTCAGACCTTGAGAAGAAGTAAATTAATTCCTTGTTTTGCTTTGTTTGTGTGTATGGCTTTTTCTTTCCCTATTAAACTGTCTGTGTTTCAATCTGTGGGTTTTCTAGCTTTTACTCTTCTGATTCTTTCCCTGATCCTGCTAATGGGGGAGTGAGAGAGCAGCTCACTTGGTTGCTGGCTGGGATTAAACCACAACAGGGAGTAAGGAAACAAAGCGTACAATTTGCATTAAAATCATTGGACCTGTTCAGATGAAAGTTCTAAAATGCCACACAAACATTTGGTCATCATAATAATGAGACACTTGAAGTAAAAACCTTTCTAACATTCATAAAACTGCTTATTTAATTAGCAGGGATGAAGCAAATAGGACACCACTTCACACACATTTTCAAGCAAAAATAAGTTTTTGCAATGAAATAATTCTTTTGGGAAAAGGTGGAAAATTTCATCTTCATTTTTATGTAAGTCCTCCGAATAAACTTATTGGTTCAATTTGTACTAGCAGCCCAAATAAGTGTGAGTCTTCAGCTCTTTGAAAGCAGACTACAAGGGTTACTTCCAGACTGTGTATTGGCACTCTTTGCCCTATACTGAATTTCAGTCCATGCCAAGGAAGTGCTCTGAAGAGTAGGAAGTGATTTAAACCAAAGTTATGCCATGGGCTTTTTTAGCTGTACAGAGAAATTGAGCTCCACTGTCTAAGAATGTTGCCCAGTAAAGAAACATTTCCTTGGTAGAGCTGAACTCTGTTTCTTGATATTTATGTTGCTTGGGATTTATGCTAAATATCTGCATATAGACATAATGTTCCCAATTAAATTTCTTGGATCTGTAAAATCACAATTTCAAAAATTCCTTGATTTTAAGTATGTGGAAAATTTTATCAGAATGTTTAGTGTTCTTGTTTGCTTCATATCAGCATTACTTAAAGGATTCATATTTTTAAGGTAATTTTTTATTTCTTTTGACATTATAAAGCTGAGGTTTATTTTATACCCTACTATTTATATATATAATTTAATTATATTTTAATACATTTTTATGGAAAAACTAACAGGTTTTGTGCTATCAAAAGTAAATATTTGTATATTTTTCAGACAGTCCTCAGCCTGTGACACTGCTAGGTTTACAACTGGACTCGATATAAAAGGTCTTTTCCAACCTAAATGATTCTCTGTAGATGTTTGTGGCTATGGCTTTTTAAAATATTTTTCTGTATTTGTTTTGTCTGTTTTCCAATGGATAAGCAGCCTGACTATATTGAGACTTGGTTTTGTATGAATATTTAAGTGTCAGAATGAGCCCAGTAATGAGACAATCTTATATCCCATAATTACATATTTAATACTAAGCTTAAACAGCAGGAGGAAAAAAAATGAAAACAACTATAACTAGAATAACTATAAAGCACAGGTTTATAGGAATATCTGTTTTCCCAATGCTAGCTCAATTTTTCCCTTCTTAATAATTTGCTGTTACACTATATTATTCTGTACTTATGTTGACAGTGATTATTCCTCATCTTTTTCCTTTACCGTGTATTAAATTGCATGATTATCTCTCTTGTTTCATTCTTCTATCCCTAAGGCATACCATACTATCTGCAAATGTAGGTGTTAGTGAACCCTACTTTGCTTAAACTGCTGAGCTTTGCATACTTCAGCCATGAAAAAATATTTAACATTATTTATGTAATCATTTTATCATCATTAGGAGATGAAGACTGTATTTTTTTTCATACAGCAGAGTTCACCTACAGACATAGAAGTATTAAAGAATTCTCTGTTGGCCTATAAGATGTCTGAGAACTGTGCCCTTTCTCACACAGACTGATCATGAAATAATTTACAGCATATCTTATTCTTTTGCTCTTTGGCCCTCATCATTATTGGTTATTAATTACCAGGTCACTTAGGAAATGAATTATAGCACTAATATATTTCCCTTAGGGTACTGATTATCCACTTCTCTTTCCTCTGGTAGCAATAAAAGTCTCTTATTAAATTACTGACTGCCAGCACTGTGTTGTTACTACAGTTGAACAAACTCATTTTTGTCAAGATATCACACCAAAAAATTGCTTCTGCATTATTCATGTAATAACTGCATACAAAGTAGAGATGAACACCTGCTAGAAGAGTAAAGCAAAGCAAGTGTATTATAATTGTATTAATAGCAAAATTACTGAAATAGTAAACAAAGTACACATATATATAATGTATATATAATACCTATATAAGCAGTCTAAAATTGTGAAAGGAATGATATTTTACTGAAGAGGTTTACAATGCAAACTCTAGAGTTTTGTCTCTACTATAACAAACAGACCAAGTGATTCCTTATAGAAGCTTTTTTTTTAAAAGTAGATAAGTTTATACCTTTTCAAAACTTATTGAAAATCAGAGGACACAGTACCTCTTTTCAGACAGAAGTAATTTCACTGATAGCCTGAACTCGTCACACCTGGGTAGAACAGGGCAATCCCTCCCTTTGGCCAGCTGGCAATGCTGGGCCCAGTGCACCCCAGGACATGCTTGGCCCTTATGGATACCCTGTCTCTGCAAGTGTTCAAGGCCAGGTTGGATGGAGCTTTGAGTCCCTAGTCTAGGGAAAGGTGTCCCTGCCCACAGCAAGGGGGTTTGAACTAGATGACATTTAAGGTGCCTTCCAACCAAGGCATTCTATCATTCTATGATTCTGTGATCACAAACTAAGAGTATTTTCCTTTTTTTTTTTTCTGTCTCAAGGGACATATGCCCCTTTCTGTTTCATGGAAGCTGGGACACTCCTTTTACTTCCATCAGGAAGCATCCTCTCAGGCTTCAGATTTCTGTGAAGTTTATGTGAGAACTTAACGTTGCCTCAACATGCAGCAGGTGGAGCAGCCCTGTGGCTGTTGTTTGCTCTTTTAGTACCAGTAATTTCCATCCCAAATGTGATTTTCATAACTAGGTCCAAACTGACTTACTACCTGCAGGTTTTGCACATGGTGGAATGTGTTAATATGTAGCTAATAATGGGAAAACACAAATTAAGAATTACATGAACTATTCTATACTGTCAGGACCTTCTGCAATGGTATTAATGATATCTTTACTGAAAATGTATTTCTAGAACCATTTAGTTTTCCTGTTCACAAAATGTTAATACTGATGTGAAACTGATTCTGTATTTGACTATCCTACACAAAACTCTCTTTCCTGCAGTAATTTCCAGCCATGGCTTATCAGCACACAACAGAAAAGGAAAGTATGTAAAAAATATAGTCTGCTTTGGTCTGAGTAATAGCCTCCTTGCAACTGCATAGCAAATGCTTTACAGAAATCACAGTAATTTTATGATTTATGCCAGTCTTATAAAACAGGGATAATACATTCATTTATCAGCCTCTTTGATAAGTCCAGTTGACCCAAATTTACTTTTGAATCATGTAAGTAACAATATTTCTTTTCAAGATATTTTTAGATGTTACCTACTAGTAAAATCAGATTATTTGGACAGATTAAATTCACACTATTAAGAAAAGCAATATGGTCCTACTCATCACCCATGTCTTGAATCAGGCTTTGAGACACTTACATACAATATTGTAAAGTTTTTTGGAGAACACAAGGATTGGCTAGTGCTAAATATTTTTGTATAAAATTCCCCATGACTATCATAAGGCAGAAGAGAAAATAAGAATAATCTATAGGTCAGGGAGGAAACAGTTTTGAGAGAACAAGAGTAAACCCCATTTCAACAGCTGCTACCACCTCCTAGCCTTTAGAAGAAGAGAGCACCACCCTCTAGTTTGAAAACTGTATTAGGAACAAACTTTTAAATTTTCTTACTAACTAATCCGAATGTTCTCAGAAACAAAAGTTTGTCTTTGATTCCTGTTATTTCTTTCTGTGTCTTAGCCCAATTGATTTATCTGATTAATTAAAAGTTGCTAAATCCCATAGATTAGATTGCTAGGCTGCAAAGAGGAATAGCTATTTAAAGGTAGGTCGTATCTTCTCTACTCTGGATAGCAATCAACACAAAGAAGAATTTATACTCTGGAAGTAATCATAGAAAGTCCTCAGCAAGGGCCTTATTTGTATGAATGACATCCATCTCCTCCTTTTCAGTAGCCCATATCCTTACCTTAGAACATGGAAAACTAAAGGAGTGCATTTTCTAAAAAATATATTTTTAATTTTTTTTTCTCTCATCCTTTATAAGTGTTGCAATTTTATTTAGTTATAACATATGTATGGACTATATAACTCTTCTCATCATATATGGGTCAGGATTTATGCACTCAAGAGTTATTTGCTTTTCCTCCTTCAGCTAGGTTTCTTTGATCACAGACTCCTTATCTGAATTGTACATCATCTCCCATTTATTTCAATACTTGGCTAGTGACAAGTGAGCATAGTAAGATTTATCAGAAGCAGCAATGAACCACCCCTTTGTGTAAATCCCATTAATCACCATGTCAAGCTGGATAACCATTGGGTCAAATGATAACTTCTGACCTGTAATCATCTTTATCTCTGGATAAATGAATAGCCCATTAATATTAATACTTGGGCAGTTTAATTATATATGCATGAAGATTCCACCTATGTATTAAATGTAAAAAATACATCAGAACCAAATTCAAATATAGGAAACTCACATACATATTTACTGTTTGCAATAAAGTGAAAAAATATGGAAGGTTCTTCAGAAATACTTTTTTGTTGAAATATTAATTTGGTCTAGAAAAAAGAAAAAATAATCCATCCAGTTTAAGTTTCAACACCTTCCAGTATGGATTAATTATTTATTTGCATAACCAAAATAATCAACTTTTAATGATTTAATGATGTTTCACAGAAGCTTGTTCTTAGATATAATGGGTTACTTTGTCTTTTGTTTTTTCACAGCCTATGTTCCCTTTTGAGCATATATTTGATCTAAGTGGCAGTGTGGCAGACCCTCAAAGGAACAGTTAATGAAATAATTTTCTGAGGTCAATCTAGTGGCCAAAAAACCACTAAAAGAAGCAGATGCTTGATAATGAGGTCTGAGTCCCAGTTACCAGCTTTTCTCAGAAGAGAAACAAGGGAGCCAACATATAAGCATATATGAGCCAAAAAATTATTGTTTTCCTGATTTCTGCTGTATGATTTAAGTCCAGCCTTAACATTCTTAGAATCATCAGAATGCCAAACTTCGAAGTTGCAAACAAAGAGAAATATTTTTGGGTTGTTCCTACCAGTAGAAGAGCTGCACCAAAAATAGATCAATAGTTTGTTCATATTTAGTTATCAATGTTTACAGTCTCATATAACAGCTTTTTTTATTTGTCATGCTCTAATTTTGACTTCTTCCAGTACAAGATTAAATAGGAAAAACAAAGAAAAAAACAAACAAACAAAACTCAGAAGGAAAGTATGCTTCAATGTGTGTTACCTCAGTAATTTCTGGGTCAATATCAGATTGTTGGATGATATATCTGGACACGCACTATGATGGAAATTATGTGGGTAGTACACAGAAAGTAAATGCCAAGCACAGGGGAGTACAAAGGACAGTACTAGATTTACTAAAATGAAAGCAGGATTAAAATTATTTGTTACGATGAGTTTAAAAAAACCCCAACTATTTCAGACAACAATAAGAGTGAAGATTACAAAGCAGAAGTTAAGTATTTTCTCCTATAAATAAATTAATTAGCTATGATTCTGTGAGATCTTTTAAGTTTGGCTGCGTGATGAAGGACACCTTGAAAGAATGGTGAGCACTGGAGTGGTGATAATAATATAGCAGTATGGATATATGTGCAAGTTTTTTGTACTAAGACAGAGAATGGTTTTAAACTTGTCAGGTGCTCACACTGCCAATGTGTCTGGCTCTTGCTCTACTCTCAATTCAAGGTTATTGAGTAATTTTTTAACATAGGGGTAAAAGTCTGAAGTAGTTATTGCAAAGCTAAATCATGGTAAGAGATTTGTCTCACCTAAACACTCCCTAATCCATCAATTTCACCTCCCACACAAAGTACAGAAGATTTGGCTCTTAGCTTCACTCATATCAATGAACAGACATGAGAAAAAATTTCTAAGCGTAGTTTAAGTATGACATTTAAAATAAAAGGGATCTAAAAATCAAAATATCAGCTTTTAAACTGCAGTGATATTAAAAAAAGAATGCAAAACTATCTCAAAACCTCAAAGCCTCAAAACTACCTTCCTGACTTGAATGAAACTTCTTTTCTTTGGACATGCCCAGTGTTAACATTTATTCTAAAATCCAAATTACTTACCACTAATAAAGTTTCACTGTTCTCTCTTCTTTCCCTAAACAGTTCATCTCACTCCATGCTCCCCTTGGCATTTCTTTTGCAGTTGCAGTGTCCCTGCAGAGGTTGGCTTCGTCACTCTTTGAACGCTAATCTTATCCCTAACCTTATTTTAAGATAAATTTACATCCCTCCCCCCTCATATTTTAAGTTTCAACTGACCCTTCTTATTTATTCTGTTATTATTGCAATAAATTTTTCATATAAATTACTGAGTAGAACTACAGATGTGTGACATTTAAGAAAACATGCTGATTCGACATTAGAGTTCAAAAATTAACTATCTCAAATATTTTTGAAATTACAAGCATTATGTATTTAAAGTATATATACAGCATAAATATAATAGTAATTTTCTGTGTTTGGCAAGATTGGGGATTTAGTTTTAAGTTTTAAATACTTGTAAAAATTAAGATTTGAACATTTTGAAATGCAGTCTAGCTGAATTAGCTTTTTTGATAAACAGGACTTAAGAGTTAACCAGTGCATTTCAAAACACTGGAAAAATCTCACTAGGGGCAAAATTATCCACCTGAGGCTCACATTTGGTTCATGTACAGCATGATAAAAGGTAATCTAGAAAATAACAATAACAGATTATTTAGACACTTCAATGCTTTAAAAAGATATTGATTCTTTCCTTTTAATCTTTATAGTCATCAACACAGCTGTCCTGCTCATTGCTCCACACTTTAAATCTCCTCAGAACTGAGTCAATAATGATGCTTTAAAACCAAAGGCAATCAGACCATATCCTTGTTGTTATATACATCTGTAACAGGTAGATTGTTTTTAAGAAACTGCTGATCAAGCAATAAGTCCAGAAGGTATTCCAATCTGGTGAGCAGGTTCTAATTTCTTGGATATCCTGACTATATTCTCAGAAAATATAATTTACTATAATTCCAGACTATGAAGAAAATACTTTTTTAAGCAGTCAGAATCTCTTTCTAATTCCAGACTACAAAGAAAATACAAATGGTTTTTTAAACAGTCAGAATCTCTTTATTTTTCATATCAGAAAAAAAAAATAGCAATAAAATATTGGTTACATTGCTGGATCGGTTACAAATGCAAAGAACAGAGGAGAAAGAAGAAAAGTGACATTCTATTAAGAAAGAACTTCCCAATTTCTTTGGTTCTAAAATTTCTCTTTGCTTAGGTGACATTCCGTTATTTGCCTCCCATATGCCTATGATTTAATTATAATCAAAACTGTCAAGGAGGTATTTTAAATCACAGGGCTTTGCCAACATTTTCTGTCACGAGCATGGAAATTTTCTATGCTAATCTTTTCTTTGAATTTATTTATATTAATGGCCATCATTCCTCAGGTTGCCATCCCAAGAAGTACTAGAGATCATGATTGAAAGAGAAATAAACTATGTTTCGCCTACAGCAGTGAGCAGCTGGTGTTTAAACTGTCTGAATACAAACTTAAGATAAGCAATTCTGGCTTTATACGATATGGGCCTTTATGGCTCAGACACTAATAGCACCTTGTTTGTCCAAGTCAACCATAAAGATTGACATGAAGAGATTATTGTAAGGCATTAGAAAGAAGATCTCATTAAGTGCTAAAGTTCAAAAAAGCTAAGGAGGTTCCAAATGGTCCCTGAAAAAATTATTTTGTCAAGCAGATGGATAAAACAATAGAATGTCATCTGTCTTAATGTCTATATACTTTTGAAAATTTATTAATTAAAACAAAATAAAACTCAACCAAGCCTGTAAATTATATATTAACTGTTCAGAGAGTTCCATTTCTTATATACATCACTGAGCTATCAATCCTAACACAAAACACTTGAAATTCCCTGTTTTACTGCATTCCTACTCTTATGCTTCTGGAGCCATACTCTACTATGCTTTAGACAAATGGACCCACCATCCATTCACCACCAGGAAGGAGGGCACCTCGGACTCAGAGGGGAGTGGAAAAGGTTTTCTGCTCAGGGTGGCTGGTGAAACCCCTCATGAGCTTTCTCACCTCCCCAGGTGCCCTTATGCAATAGGTATGAGGGCTTGGAATCTGAAAACCAGGGAAATAATGTGGATGAAAATCCATCTGGGTTGGAGGGATAGTCTAGGGTAAAATTGTCCATTCTGTGATTCTGTCACTCCGTGATATAAAAAAAGAGGAAAAAAATATTTCTTTTATCAAATGTTGTCTCTTTTTTTCTTTTATATTGGTGCAGATAATGTCTCTTGAGAGATATCTCTTTCAAAGAAATTGTTAAAATTATGACAGATTATCTCACCCTTTGTGCTGAAATTGTAACGAAATAGCTTTGAACCTCTGCAATGATTAACTTTGCAGACATTACAAAAAAAAAGATCCAAGTTGAAAAATGTAGAAAGACTGAATTGTACATTGCTTTCAGAGGTTTCAATTCTATTCAGCTGCTGTAAAACTTTCTTTTCTTTTTTTGTCTTTCCAAAAGAAGAGTTGCATCACATTTTCTTTTAATATCTTCAGGATTTTGGTCCATTTTTTTTTATTATGACCTGTCTCCTATTTATTTATACTTGCTAGTATACCATCTGCACAAAACATCTGGACAGAGGTGCAATTGGTGCATTGCTTTCTGCAAACCTAGTTCTTTTAAAGCTGGACAACTCACTAATCACTGTGTAATTGCAGAGTTGCTGCTGTTAAAATGTCCATGAGTTCAAAATAACAATAACTTCATGTAGGAGGCAGATGGTACCACCCAGTCCCACAACATAAAAGCAGCTTGTAATCCTTTGAAAAAAAAAAAAATCCTAATCCTAAGGAAAGCTAAAAAAATAGTTGTAGTGCATTAATTCTGTCTATCTTAGGTACTAGGTTCTATTTATGTATTTAGGAATACGATTGACCCTGGTGATTCCTTCATCAGAGGGAGAAAGTCATACAAGTGTATTATTGTTACATTTGAAGTAATATACCCATATATTTTAATGCAAATACTATTTCTGCTGTCATGTATTAGATAAATTAATTTCACATTTGAGGGGGTAAGGTAGGAGGAATATGTCTTCTCTATTTTGCAGTTTGAGATGAGCATCGTACACTTTGAAATTCTCAGGTCAACTATGAGATAATGTATTCCTTGTAGACAAACAAGTAGAAAATTCCAAGGTGCCAGCACAGCCAGGTATGGCCTTCATTCCAAAGGCACAAATACTTTTAAAAATAACTTTCCCACAAGTAAGTAAAATGTTTTGGGGTCATGCACTGGGAACCTGACCATGATTCAGAGAAAGTTTGTGTCACATTGCTGTTTATCTAATACCTCTTTAATAATTCATATTTGACTAGTGACCAGAACAGGTAAATAGGGATTCTGCTGCCTTTAGTGGCTAAGTTGTGGACAGATAAATCTCATACAAGTAGCTAAACTTGAAACAAAGTTTTATCATTTATTCATGAGGTTTCATCTCCTTTGAGTGGCCTTTGATCAACCAAATTTATAGAAAATTAATACATACTTTACAGTTTCATAATCACCTTAATATTCCAGACTCTGATCTAAGTAGTGAAAAAGCAGGTGAAGAAAGTTAGTGCCTTGGACCTTGTTTCTGATATTTCTAGACTAGATATTTCACTTTTATTATTCTCTTTTCTACTAAGCACATAGGATCTGATGACTGTCTATTTTATAATTCCTACAAAGAAACAATACACATTCCTCTGCCTGACCAGAGCACCTAATCATCCTTGGCAACCAAAGGGTTTGTAAATGTCACTGCACTTTGTCACACCCTTCCAGATGACAGTGCAACAGTGATGATTTCACTCAAGTGCTAAATTCTCTTGTTTGACCTCCAAATGCAGCACACATGAAGAGTAAAGGAAACTGAAAGGTGGCATTTTCACACAGAAAAGCCTTAATCAAAGTTGTCAAATGTGTTTATGATCCAGAGAGATAGGTTCTCCAGTACATTTTCATTAAAATATTTGACATTTTTTCTCTACTTCATTTGATTCTACCTGAATAGCATTTTAGGTCCAAGGTTGACACTTTGCTGTGTTTTATTGCTAAGGAACGTTGTAAACTGTAATCTGTATCATATTTAGGAATGGACAGAATTTATTTTCATCAAGAGTAAAGATATTATCCTTATTATGGATCAAAGTGAGCATTATAATTTGAAATTTTGCTTCACATTTTTTTTGTCTCTGAGACTTTTTTAAAAAATTATTTTCCTACTTTATGTTACCATATTGAATTATAAATGACAGAAGAAACTTAAAATATTTTTATTGAGTCACTGCCAGTATTCTACTACATTTTTGCTTTTTCTCAGAAATTATAGATAAAAAAGCAAACATATACATATACTACCATTTTACTTTTCCAACAAAATAATATGAAATTTTGCTGGATTATTAATAACAGAAATAAACCTTTTTGTCTACATTTGATGAAATTCAATAAAGTGTGAGTTTGAGATCCAAAAGAAGCAAACCAGAAACTTCAGGAGAAAAAAACCAAAGTAAAAATCAAAAGTACCTGTCAGGTGCTGAACTTTGCAGTGAGACTTGTGGTCAAATGTGTTTAACTGCAAGAGATTTCTCGTCTAGGACAGACTGTCCAGGCACACTGTCCAGACACACTCTCTTACTCAGAGAGAAATGGATATAGCCTGGGCTAGAACTCAGCAGGTGAGATCAATCGTGTCTTGTGAATGTCTGCTTTGTTAATTAGCTATAAAAACAGTCTGGGATAATGATATCACATATATATATATATAGATAGATAGATAGATATGCACACACATATATACACATATATACATATATACACATACACACATGTAAATACATAGGTACATTGTGGTTGAGTTTAACCCATTCCACACAGCTGGCAGTCTGTAATTTATAGAAAACAACTTAGTGGGTTTTGTTTGATTTACGTGCAGTAGTGGTGTGTTTACACAAAATGTATCGAAACATTGTGTTAGTATTCCATAATGGCCAAAATATTAAACTAAATGTCATCATTGACTTGGAAGGGTAAGGAAAGTTTGTTTGGTTTTGTTTGCTTTTTTGTATGAATCTCTTGTCTGCCTGTTTGTCTTCTTGATTTGGAAATTTATCTGGACCTTCTACATAAAATGTACAATAGAATCAGAAAGACAGAGAAGGGCAAAAAGAATGGTCAAAATAATGGAATAGCTTTGGAGTGATGAATGAGTCAATAGACTGGGACTCCACAACCTTGAAAAGACAAAACTGAGATTCTGTAACAGACTTTAAAATGAGTGGCAGACAGAAGGTGAGCAAATATGATTATTTACTTCTCATGATATAAAACCTATGCAATTTCACATGAAAATAACACTGATGGGTGTAGAGCCATAAAAAGAAAGTTAGATGAGAGGCATTAGATATTAGACAAAAAGAGTTTTAGACAAATTCACAGAAGAAGGAAAAAAGTGATATATAAATAGAAAATTTAGTTTTATCTTTATTTTAAATAGCTCATTTACAAATATAAAGTTTGATAGCTTGAGAAAGAGTCCAATAGTAATTTTTCCTTGACAGGTGAAAAGCAGGAAACAAATTCACCAACTAGTTCAAACTTGTTCTATATGATTCCTGAATGCAAGTCTTTTAATATGAGCCTTTGAAAGTATCTGACCAGGAAAAAGGTGCAATACTGAAAGTCTAGTTATGTCTATTCTTAAAGCTTTTGCACATTTTGGTGCCACATTCTCAAAAGTCAAGTGTAAAACTCCAAATTCTGTCACCTCAGGAGAGATGCTTCTCCTTAGAGGCACTGTTCTAAAAGCCAAATGAGATGCACATATTCAGTGTTTTTACCTATAAATAAGGAGAAATATTTCCGTTTCCAAGGTTGAAAAAAGGATCTGATATACTAAATCACACTGACTATTGCATTGTGTTCGTGAAGGAACTGGTAACTTTTTCAGTTTTCTCTGCAGAGGTCATACATTATTTATAAGCCAGCCAGATATTTTAAGTTTTATCTTCAATGAAAGACCAGAGATTCTCACTGACATCCTTGAGAGATGATTTCTTTTTTTTATTTTCTTTTCTTTTTTAATTGAAAAAATTATTTAAAAACTTCATCATGAACTTAACAATGTCATTTCAAGCGTATTGGTTGGAAGGATCCTGGTTTTCTTCAGCAGTTTTTCAGCAAGCCATAGAGTGAAACCTTGTCAGGTACAAAAGGTGGAGCCCATGAAATATTTATCATTAGTAGAAAAGAATTTTAAAGGAACACATCTTATTATAGAACTTTTGACAGTGCAGAAGTGTGAGTTTTGCTGTTTACATATCAAGATAATTAGCCCTGACCCTGAAAATGTTATATATAAATAGCTCTAGGTAGACTTAATATACTCTAATTTTAGCCATTAAAAAAATTAGTATTTAGCTTAAGCTAATTATCCAGCCTTACTATGTAGAGACCAAAGAGTGACAGAAGCTTCTTTTAAAACAGTTATCTGAGATTAATTGCCATCTACAGAATTCTGTTGCCCTCGTTGTCTGAAAAGGACAACAAGTCATCATTTAGAAAAACATCCAGATTCGTACTTAGGTGTCCACTATCTCTAAATCTGATCTAGTCTTGAGGGGTACTTTCCTTAATAACAAAGTATCACCGAAAGACAATTTCTCAAAAATGCAGATGGGAGGTAGCTCAAATGAATTACCATCTGCAGATGCCTATTTTTCTGGTTTGACTGTATAAGTGACTAGTTCAGAATTAAAAATGTACATTTCACCGTTAAAATTAGGCGTGTGTATGCCGCTTACCCTTATCTTTTTATTGCTAAGGTTAAACAAGTTGAATTAAAATGCTTCAAAAAAATCTCAGCATGCCTTTCTTTTCATCTTAACCTGTCTAAATACATTTAAACACATGACTTATCCTCTCTTAAAATAAAGGCATTAGGATTTTTCTGTGTCTCAAGGATAACGGAATTTAAAATGCACTCAAGATTTTAAGATGACCACTCCTACCAAGAAGGACAAGAGTCAACCTGATAAATCTGCAGAATTAAGGTTTTATCATTTTATTCAACATAACACTGGTGAACATAGTAGTTCATTATAGACATATATACAAGCCATTATAGTGCCTTATTTTTTCGTCTTTCTCTCCAAAACTCAGATGGTATTCCAGAAAATAAATGAGGGCTGGCTGTACTTTTAAACATATACCAAAGCTGTATTAATCTCTCTTCCACATATGAAAAATCATTCCTTTGATGCAAAATGACAGTCACAGTATACCTAATAGATATAATGAAAATAGTCCTCAGTACCACTTTGACAGATGTTCTACCCTTCAAAATTACACATTTCTATAGATTTGTCATTGTGGGGCAGGATAAAGGATCTTTTAAAAAGAAAAAACACACTCCAGTTTAGACCACACCTGGTCTAGTGAGAGGTGTCCCTGCCCATGGCAGGGGGCTGGAACTAGATGATCTTTATGGTCCCTTCCAACCCTACTCATGGCTCTATTCTGTGATTCTAATCTATGATTCTACAAATTTTAAAAGAAAAAAATCCCCTTACAACAAACACAAAGTTTGTCAAAAAACGGAGTTTTTTGACAGCAAATAAAAATATAGGCCTACATTAATTTTTTTCTAATGGCACATTTGTATGCATGCTATAATTAGATGTTTTGGAATAGAGAATAATAAGGCATAAATTAAGGGGTTTCCTCAGCAGGCTATATTATGCAATGGTACCTATTAAATCTTTTTAAAAGGGAGCACAAAACAACTGAAAATACAACAGTATTATGTTAGTCAACCTAATTAATGCAGAAAACAAACACAACCTCCCTAATTATTTTTTAAACTTCTTTATGTGTTTCAAAGGGTATCCACTTAAATCTCACCATACATAGACACTTCTGTGGATTGCGTTCTACTTCTTTCTGTTCTTCCTATGTCTTACCTCTTTCAGTAAACATTTATTTCAACTGGGGTAAAAAAGGCACTTTTAACACTCTTAACTATTACTAATTTAGTTGCAGATCTTGTCTTTACTCTCTGTCATGAAACATAGTGGTTTTGTCTGGGATGGAGTTAATTTTCTTCACAGTAGCTGGTATGGGACTGTGTTTTGAATTTGTGCTGGAAAATGTGTTGATAGTGCAGAGATGTTTTCATTACTACTGAGCAGGGCTCACACAGCATCAAGGCCTCTTCTGCTCCTCAGCCCATCCCACCAGTGAGAAGGCTGGGGGTGCACAAAGAACTGGGAAAGAACACAGCCAGAACAGCTGACTCCCACTGACTCTATGGATATTCCATCCCATATGGTGACATACTCAAAATAAAGAGCTGGGGAAAGAAGTTCAGAGCGATGGAGTTTGTCTTCCCAAGTCATTGATACACATGATGGAGCCCTGCTCTCCTGGGGATGGCTGAACACCTGCCCATCCATGGGAAGTGGTGAATTAACTCCTTGTCTTTGGTGGTATGCACATCCTTTATTCTACCGACTGCCTTTATCAAAACTCATGATTTTTTGGTTTTACCCTAATAATTCTCTTCCCCATCCCACTGAGACAGGGCGAGTGAGCGCACAGCTGTGTGGGGATGAGCTGTCAGCTGGTGTTAAACCACAGTGAGTAGGTCCCTAATCTTTACTTTGGAGAGTGAGCTTTTGCTCACGAGAGTGGTTAATCTCCATGGCCAATCATCCTGCAAGTGGAATGTGTCAGAACCACCTGACATCTCTCTGGCTGAAAAAGTGGGTGTGGTCGTTTCCTAGGAATATCGCTTCAAAGACCGGGCAGGGAATGTGATCTCAGAGACAGGACAGGCTGTTGAACTGGGGACTCTACACACAGATTTTATTCAATCACTTTTATATCTGCCTGTAGATAGCAGATGACGATTCTATTGAACTTAAGAGGCCCCAGTCCCCATTATGGAAATAATGATAATTGCTAATAATGCCAACTCTTACAATTCACTGCTATAAAAAACAGAAAGCATAATTGTATTCACTACCCATAATAGCACTATGAGCTAAAAGTCGTTAACAGGTAGATGTGTCTTAGGTGAAATAATTTAGATGATTTCAAAAGATAAGGAACAAAGAAAACTACGTCTTTACAATTGACACCACATTAACATTTTCCATGAGTCTTCCAGAGAGGTTGAAATTAATAGGACGAGTCCTGTGTTGAAAGTAAGTCATATGTTTAAATTCTCACCTATCTGGAATATCATTACAAACCTTTTCACATCTAAATGCAGGTGGTTTTTTCCTACAAAAAGGCAATATAAAAACAGATTAATGTACTGTGAGGATGTGAATAGGCATATGAAAGTAGGTTTGGCATTTTTCTAGGAAAAACAAAAACCAAAGAAATTATTGAAGAAAGTGCTTAAACAAAGTGCTTTCAAACAGAATTTGCCTAGGATCTTTGACAAATTTTATTTCCTTATTACTGCACTCTGAAATTTTGTCATGATATGTCTTTCATAACAAACAACTGAAGAGGAACAGTACATTTAACAGGAGTTACAAATAACTTCAGGCAAATTGCTTTGTTTACAGTGACTTGAAAAATTTGGGTCATGACATCAAGAAAAGAAGTGAACCAGATAAGCTTTGATGTTCAGGGAGGCTTTTGGTGAGAGCAGAGGCATAACAAAGATGTGGATGTCAGCAAATCAAAGCACTCCATTAAGTTCCAGAGAAATTCCATTAAGTTCAATAGCACTGGCTGAAGTATGGAGCAATTAGTCATTGCAAGTGAATACCAGGATTTGTTCTTCTGGTAATAATCAACCATTATGCAATGTTTATTAATTTACCTTTTTGCTTTTTGACTTGACAACAAAACAAACCTGTCCTTTTGAGAATGGAATCTTATTGTCAGCTAACACGAAGCTGGCCAGTTCTTGCTTCTTCTTTATTCCAGGCCAATTCACTGCTTATAGTTTGTTTGTTTGTTGTTTTTTTCCCTGTAGAAATATGTATATGCTGAATCTGCAGGAAGATGTGGCAATAAATAAATTTAATTTTCTAACTTTTGGTGCTAAGTTAAAAAGCCAGTTGGCTGTGACTGCCTTTTTTTTTTTTTTTTTTTTTCAGAATGAAACTAGTTTACTCACACCTGGCAGAAATTCTGTTTTACAAGTCAAAAATGTATTTCACTCCCTATAGAGCTTAATCAATTGCCATAGAATCCCCAGGCAGGTTATGCTTTTGTGAACTTGTTCTCTATCAGCTCTTTCCTTTTAATTCAAATGCAATATGCCCCTTTCTCAAGAAATGCCACGTTTTGTATGTATTTTTGTTTCTCTATTTTTCTTTGACCTACAACCTTGGCTACAATCTTAAATTATTCTTGTATAGACATGCTCAGTAACTAGGAATGCCATGTATATACCTAAATAGCAATCATAATCAACGCTCATCTTAGAGGTTAACTGGATAATGACAAATCATTCTACACTTTTTCACACTTCCAAATGAAAGCTTGTATTAATCTAATCACATCAAGGTTCTGAGGACTCGGTCACTTATCAGAAAATATGGTGCAACAGGTAAGTATGACCAGACATATTAACCTTTTCATTAGGTTCTGATATATTTATTGACAGGAGGAAAAATATTTCTTTTTGATTAAGTAAACAGCATCGGGATAGTGTCTTCTAGTCATAGAACTATTATTTTCTTCATGTAATGTACCTGCATTTGTATTAGGAGATTGTAGGTTTTGCACCCTAGGGACAAGAGTGTGAATTCTGTCTCTGAGCTTTGCTTGAATCTGTGAGGTATGGGTTTACTCATTGCAACTGTTCTCAAAATATTGTTCCTGGCAATTGCAAACGTCAATAAACTTCTGACAATTTCTTTCATTCTACACTTATTCCTGTGTCTGCAGCAAAGTTCTCTATCTCGCAGTTCTTTAAAGTTAAAACTCTCTCTGTTCACTTAGCACCCTCCTGATGCAGAAAGAGAAAATTTTCCTCATGAGTTCTTTTATGCACTCACTGAAATGGAAACAAAGAAGGGACCTTCCGGAAGCTTTAATTAATCCTATCCGCAAAAGCAGCACCTATTTCTAGCTTCAGTATGCAATCTATCCATAGGTACATTTCAAATTACTTTTACAATTCCCCTGCAACAGTCTTTATTCCTATTTATGCCAAACATCACTCCTTAATATTTTTCAACCCTACAATTAATTTCAAATAAAGTTTAGTCATTCCTCTGTGAATTCATCTTCAGTTCCAACAGCACCCTATCAAAACAGTCAAATTACACTGCATTACCAAAAAAATTGCTGGCCATGACTAATGACTGGCAAGAACAACACGACTTTTCTTCCTACTACTGAGGAACAGTGGGAGGAAATCTTCTGGCATCTCATTTAAATTGGAATGAAACAGAAGTCTTACCTGTCTTTTTGTAGTACAAACCCTGTTGAATATCACAGTATTTCTGATGGATGTGTGACAGTACATGGACTGGAGAAAGGAAGATATTTGATTCCTGCTTCTTTTTGTTTTCTCTGGTTTCCAAATCATTTTTCCACAAAGACTTGTATCTGTATTTTGTTTTTATTCTCTTCTCTTCTCAGGTTCAATATCACGATGCAGACTGACATTGTTCTTATTATTTAAATATATTAGTTTGGAAGTATGCCAAAGTTTGCATCTCTAGCACAACACGCATGTTGAGTGTTAGCAAGTGCTATGCCCAAATCAGTCTCTTCAACATTTTGGATGAAGCTACACTTTTTGTGCGATAGAACGTCTCAGCTGTATGAATGTGTACTACACATTATATATGTTATACTGTCTGGCTTGAGATTTTTACTGGAATAGATGCAGGCTCGTTGGTTTCTTCATTTTACTCCATTTCCTGGCATTCCAGTGTTGGATTTTCTACCAGAGCTATCCAAGAAGCCTGGAGCAGAACTTGTCTCTAACTTAAGCACAGTTAAATTTTTATATCTCAGGAACAAAGGAAAAAAAGTCTTTCTGATAGTATACTGTAGCACTGTGCCCCCTCCTACTGATCGCTTCCTGCCCTCTCCATGGCCTCTTCCTCCTTCCCCTGCCCCTAGTCCTGGCCACTCCTCGAGTTCTCCCTATTGGTTCCTGTATCCCAACACCGCCCATGTACCACCCCTGTGCCCTGAAACCATTTGCCCATGTGCTCTCCCCGCCCCCCTGGCACCCGGGTAAACTGAGGCTCCAAGCCATGTGACTCTCNTGTCCCAAGAAGCCCCCACTGTGCTCCCAGGGAAAGCTGCAGCAGCTAAGCAACACCCAGCACTGCAACAGTATACTTAAGAACTTCCAGCAGTAGCACAATAGTTCTTCTTGCTCCATTTCTGTAAGATGAGTGCCCAAGAAAATCAAGCTGAAGGGACTTTATATGCTGCATTTTGCCACAGTTTTTTCCTCCATCTCAAGTAGTTCATGTCCTAGCATTTGCATTAAAATCCCTGTGTTTAATTTGAATGTCAATGAAAGATTATTGAAGAAGAAAATATTTCCTCATAAATTTGAAAGCACCTGATTTCAAAATACCTTCTCTCTTCCTCTTTTCCTCTTATTTGCTTGCTGTTTATAGTTAAGCTCCAACAGTTAAGAAAACAAGACAGCAATAAAAGAAATAAGACAAACATATGTGACTCAGTTTTATCATTTGATAATAATCCCTTTTAGTACAGCAAAAGGTGATCTGTTTAGAACCACAAATTGTGGAATGGGCAGTGATGTCTCTACATGACACTACATAAGAAGCAAAATCTACTGGACAATACAGGTCTATAAAGCAGTGCATGACATACAAACAAACCAAAGCCTACCATGTCATGTCTTGTGGGTTAACAAAAGTTGAAGACAGAAAAAAACCGCTGTTATTTCTTTCTTCCTGTCAAAGCGAGACAGTTCCCCGAAGTGTAATTTTCTAGTGTTTTGCCCAGCCTCATTTTAAATTATTCTAACAATGGGGCTTCCACAGCTTCCCTTAGGAAGTAGTACCACAGATGACAAGTTGACATTCACTTTACACTTTAGTCCCTAGATGACACAGTTCAATGTAATGTGACATGAGATTTATTGTGATGGACTCCAACATTTGACAGGCTTCAGTGCAGTGTAATGTGCTGTGAACTGTTGATTTAAACAATGTTTAACAAAAACACTGTAGCTATAATGTAAAGGTGGTTGAAAATCTTGGAAAAATAAAGTAAAATAAAGTAAAATAAAATAAAATAAAATAAAATAAAATAAAATAAAATAAAATAAAATAATGCAAAGCTCCCAGAGCACTAATTTTAACCACAGCACAACAATGTATTTTGGAGGACACACATACATTTTATCTCCTAGGCTGTAGGCAGAATGAAGAGGTAAAAGTTATAGATCAAACTTTGAATATTAATGGACTAAAGGCCTTTCACTAAAGGATTGTGAAACATGATTAATCTTAAGAGAGATGAAAATAAGGATCTAACAACATTTTCAAAAGATGCCTACATGTGTAACTGCATGTTCAGGTTCTCACTACCTTTAAAAACCCATGTCATAGATTTTAATGTGAGGTATTTGTACAGATTTTAACTTCTGTCTGTACAAAGCTTTGTATCAACAGTAGGAAGGGGTCGTGGAGATGGAGGAAGAAAAGTCGCTTAACTTCTGACAGTACTGATGATGGGGCATTAGCAGAGGGTTTAGATATGACTGTATTGTAAACAAGGACTGCAACAAATAGGTAAGCAAGAGAAATTGAGCAGTCAGGGAACAAATGGAAAGAAAACAGAGAAATATGATTGGCACAAGTGTACTAGTGTAACAAGTGTACTAATTAAAATGAAAAAGCTTGCAGGACCATCAGGTCTACCTCGCATAGGGTCTAATGAAGAAGACACTTGAGCATGCTCAAACATACAGCTAAGGAGCTACAGTTTGGAAGCTGACAGAATACTGAAAAGAATACAGAAAGTCACAGGAGTGATTTTATGATACGTGACAGCTCTTGAAGTCATCTAATCAAATTCCTACCAAAGCATGCTTTGCTCTCCAGCCTACTCTGCTGTTTTGTCTCTCTGGTACCTTGGTAGCCAATCCTCTACTGTGTCTGAGGGGCTTGTAGCCATCACCTATGAAGTCTTTGAAGTTAGAGACTATAAATAGGATCTGTCTTGTCGTTATGGTCTGTGAATCCCTTCTTCCACTTGAGCAACTCATTCATCTTCACTTGGAAGAAAATAATTTTGACTTCTTACAGAAAATGAAACCTGCGACATTCTTTACAGGTCACAGTCACTGTGAGATTAGGCACAGACACCAGTGGTTCAATCATTTATCAGAATATATATTCTTACAATGTTATGGTACTGCAACTAGGCTCTTCCACAATGGCCAGAAGGTGAAAGGGCCTGCTGATTTTACGCTGCCCCTTTAGACTATTACAGTAGACTAATGTCAGTTCCAACAGCCAAAGACACTAAAGAGAATGAGGCTTGAGAGCTTTCCCCCCCCGGGTGAGAGGGTGAGGTATTCATTTTAAACAAAGTCAGAGGGAAGAATTATTAGCCACCAGAAAAAATGCAAAATACAAATCGTAAAAACCTCTTTGCTCTCTCTCTGTTTCTGCAACTCTTGTTTACAAATTCAGGTGATATTTAGGATTAATTTTTTTTGTACTTAAAGTGATAGTAATATTTTTTTTTTAAGTTTTATATACACAAAGTAGTCACAGTGATAGTTCTGAGATGTGTACATTTTGCTGACTGCAAAGAGAGCAGATTTACAGAGAACCTGAAACTCAGCAAATATTTGCATTTAAACTGTATATCATTACTCTTTACATTTTATTTGAAGATTGTGCCCAAGTGTTAACTATTGTAATATGTCTTTGAAAATATATTGAATGGATGATTTTCAAGGCAAGTAGTAAGCCTTATAAATGTCAGACAGTCAGAGGACTGACTAAAAAAAAAATACACAATAAAATTCTTTTATCAAAACTGAGAATGCTTTGCACTTTTGTAAAATGTCTTTTGTTAAAGACTACACTACAGCTCAAGCAATGTCTTCCAAACTATCTATTTTAAGAAGGAGTTTTGTCTTAAAAACTGTGAAGACATTAGGCTCAGCAGTAAGAAGGAATCCAGAAGTATTTTTTCACCGTCATAAAAATACACTCTAAAACCAGTTTTTGTTCACTTGCTTCCTTTTGCAAGGAGAAAGAAAACCACTTTTCTAAAGCTTAAAAATGACTGAAAGGTTGTGTTGACTTGTCCTTTTTTTTTCCTTTTTATTGAGACCACCTCTCTTTTATAAATCCTCAAACATCCTAAAAATTGAAAGAAATATGCTAAGGACTCAGAAAGTTTCAGGAGGATGTTATTAATTTTTTGTTCAGTTTCTCTCACTACTAAAAACAACTGGTTACTTCTCACATACTCAGATCAGTTATTTTCTGGAAATCATTTACAAACATTACTTCAAAATAACCCTTATATGAATTTATATAACTGTTATATGCCTTACTTATGACAATGTCAGAATATTTCAAAATCAAGCCTGAGAACTAATGTATCAATATCACAGTATCATTAACAAAATAACAGACACAAGATTTTCTTCATATGTATTTTTTTAAGGAATTACATCATCAAGTGCAGTAAAACAAAAGTAGTTTTAAAGATAGAAAATAAGAGATTATGTCCTGATTTTTCAAATTTTAAATCTCTTTTTAAAAATTATATTTAAAAGAGTATTAAAAATAAAGTAGTCTATTTAGTAGAAATTAATACTTTCAGAAGATACCTACTTATAACTAAGTTTTAATGCTTCAATTTCAGCCAGGGAAATGATCTCAAAAATGTTGTGTATGATAGAGAAAAACCCCAAAACCCTCAGCATTTTGTTATCAAGTAATAATTTTTGTTCACTAGAAAAGATCAATTACTAACTTACTGCATAGCAATGAATAAAACCAGTATTTAAAGGATGCAATGTTAGTACAAAGACTAGTTAGCCAAAGCAATGAATTGGTGAAAGAATAACATTCTAAATTCAGCTAGCCTTGGGAACATATGGGTTGTTTCTTTGGCAAGTGTATAAGAGAGAAATAAAACATAACTAACTACCACTGCTAGAACATTTAATTATCTGACATGCTTCCATTTCATGAAGGAAAATTATAAAACCGCAAAGCGATGAACTGAATGAAGCAGCATTGCTTCTTCATCATGAATGGAACAGATCTTGCACCCTGTGTTGCTAGAGGTTACATCAGAAAAAAAGATCATTTGACACTTCTTTCGAAAGCTGACACTCCTGGCCCTTGGTCAGACACAGCTCAGTCATTTCTGCGTTCCAACAGAACACATACAAATATATGAGCCATTCTGTATCATCATGTGCTTCCATATTAAAAAGACACAGTAGCTTGAAAAAATAAATAACTTCTTCCTTCACGCAATAAAATAAATGAGAACTCCATTCTTGAAGAGGCAAAATATGATAATCCTGATACAGAGAGAGGAAAAGCACAATTGAAGTTGTATATAAGATGGTTCTCATTAATTTGTCTGTTTCCAAATAGTCTCTCTGACTTCATAGAATAGGACTTTTGTTGTTGTATGGTTTGTCTAAGATTGTTCACTTAAATGAATTTCTGAGTTATTGATATAAGTTTTCTTCACTGCTTCTTGAAATGCAGACTTTCATCTTTAGTGCTAAGAAACACTTTGAAAAATAATTTCTGATTTAGCTTAATAAAATACCTAATGTAGAAAATAATACTGCATTTTAATTTTTTTAAAAATAAGTTAATTTAAAATCAATATCTGCACAATTCTCTTTCCTTATCAGTTCTATTACTTGCAGTTAAAATAGGTGTAGAGCTTTGTATATAAAGTGAATTTTTCTAGTTCTTTCCACAAACTCCAATGCTGTGTCAGTGTTTTTTTTTCTGAACCTCAATTCATAAACTAACAAAGTTCAAAATGAAACTTAATAACAATGGAGACATGGGAATTTCAGCTTTATAAACCTGACTATTTGAAGATAAAAAACTCCTTCATAACTGGATAGTTTCATGCAGTCTGTTTTGAATTATGTGTGTACAGACGGCAGGTAAATTACTGCTCAAGAAAATGACCAAAGCTTAATCTCAAGAAGCTGCTTCTCCAGAAACACACAACTTGGCCTTCTAACCTTCATAGAAATTATTCAGGATCTAAGAACATAAAATTAGGTCACAGACCAGAAATTCTCATTGTAATAGTCAGAATTCAGCACACGAACCTCTCCTTGCAAGACTGTCCAGTGTGAGACATGTTGGGCAAATGTCCTAACTGTAGCTATTTATGAAATATGGTGTGAATTCCAGTTTCTTATTCTCCAGGGCAGAAACAGCAAGCTCTCTCTATAATGTACTGTCAAACACAACAGTAATAAGAAGTTTATTAAAAATACACCAGTGCATAAACAATACAAACAATATAAGTCCTTCATTAAAGGCAAACACGGATGCAAGGTAAAACATGAGTTTAAAATTAGTTTTCAAACTTGGCTAAGGATAAGATGATTTTATCTGAATAAGTTATAGCTCTTGGATATCCGTTCTACTATTATAGAGTCAGTGTTCTTCTTTATTCTAGTTTTTACTACTGCAAAGGTTACTGATTATCTGCATTAGGACAAATGGGGAATCTTAATGTTTTATTTTAATTAATTGATTTTTTGCAGTATTACTTAATTATTGACTTGGAAGATAATATTTTATTTCTCTCATCCCCACCCTCCTTTTATAAATCGTCCTTTTGCACCCTTTGCCCTCCTTTAAATTGCTGCATAAAAATTTATTTCCTCCTCTAATCATATTTCTGGCTGTTTGTGCCTTGCTTAAAACTTTATTTTTTACCTGAATAATTATATGAGGATAGAATCATTGCTTGGGGCTTGCCTAAGGCATCACGTCTCAATACAGAGGCTTGCCTGAGCCCTGGTTTTACTGCAGTAGGCATTCTCACTGCAGAACAGACTATGAGTTTGCTCAGCCAGATTCCTCCTCTCAGTTGCTACAGTGTTCAGAAAACCAGACGGCATTTTCTTTGCTTTCACTCACTTTCTTTCCATTGTCAATGACTGGTCCTTTCACACTTCCTTTCATTTCATTTTGCTTTTGAGCCACGCCTTGACCAAACCATCCTGGAGTTCATCAGATGTAAGTCTTCCTATTGTTTTAAATAGTACTTTTTACTGTAGTTCAGCTCTGGTTACAATGATGCAGTAAGGGCCTGTGAACTCTTGATTTTTTTTTTGAGTCACAGCACAATATCTTTCAATGTTATCGTCTCTCTACTTGAAAACACACATTCATTGAGCTTCAAAATAAAATTTACAGTCTGACTCAATTTGGATTCAAAAATAAATGACCATTTACTATCCATCTTTTTTACTCATTTTATCTTTTACCTAAGGATTTACTTACATAATTACTCCCTTTAACACTGTAAGAGAAGAGAAATTAACTAGGACAGAAGCAGAAAACAGAAATACAGTCTTCCTTGGTCTCTGAATAAATTCAAACTTGGTAAGTATCAATTCATTACTTAGATATTTTTTCTATTTACTGAATTCTGCTTAGATGACCCTTTAATTGCCAGATACCTATCAGAGGTTATTTTATAGTAGATGCATGTGAAATGCACATTAAAGTCTAATAGTAAGTGTTTTACTGTGTGACTAGCATGAACAGTCAGAGATGCACAAAATATGTTGATGTTCCCAGTAAGATGAATTTGCTGCTGATGGCAGTGATATTCTTTGTACAGTAGTTGTTTTCTCATGGAAGCACTGCAGATTTGGCCACAACCATGCATTCAACTTCATGGCCTTTTTATCTCTGAAAAATTTTGCCAAGTTTAACTTAGATAACTTTTAAACTTGTCTCTCAAAATCTTCCTTTTTTTATCAACCTTTAAACACCAGCCTTTGCCTTGAAGCCACTGTAGACAGTGTTCCTCTACTGGAAAGTTGGAACACCTTTAGTTTTTTATCAGGTCCCTGTTCTTTACCCTGAACTCAGACTCTCAAGTCATTGTTCTCTTTTAGCTCCACGGAGCCATAGGTGTCAGGGAAGGCCATAAAAACCTAACCTGAGATCTCTCCATGTAATTCCTAAGTCTGTGAAAATTCTTCTGAATTTAACAGACAGTCTCATGACACCTGTTGCATTTTTGCCTGATTACTGACCCAATCACAAATTCCACCATAATGGACATGACATAAAGAACAGAGCTAAAACTTTGTCTTCAAAGAATACTTTGGGCCAAATTAATTCCCAGATCTACATGCACTGAATTCAATATTTATTTTAGAGCTGAATTTGTTTCTATCATTCAGTGACTAGTTAAGAAAACAATTTAGAGGTCCCCTGAGATACTGTGATGAAGAAAGGTGCCCAAGCATTCTCCTGGATGTCATTTCTGTCCTTCAGCAGGAATGATGTCTCAGTGCACTTGCAATCCAAGGTAAATTTTTAACCATGACCTGCTACTACTATTCTGTTAAAATTGACATCCATGAGGCATATTTTACAAGACTAGCCAATCTCTGAAAACATGCTATTGGAAATAAACAATGCAGAAATGGCATACATGAGGAAAGAGAATAGAGTTCATAGGGAATGGGTAATAAAGTTGAAGATTTGAGACTTCACGTAAATACCCTGAAAATCTGCAATGTACTTAAGTGCATGAAAAGTGCTCTGTGTCAGCAAGCATATTGTTTCAGAAGTTGACCGAAGGGAGTCATAAAGCTTGCAAAGTGCTTCTGAAAAGGAAAGCAACCCCTGGTGCCAAGCAGATAACTGATTCTTAAACAGCTGCTAAATGTTTATGCTCTAGAATTCAGCCCTAATAGAGAATTTGCCAACCAGAGAGTATTAATAATAAAAAAAATTGCATGTTTATACATTCTTTCAGCTGAGGATCTCTATGTTTTATGTGCATTGTGCAATGGAGCTTCAAAATTCATTGGTAATACAGATGCATAATTGAATAATCTTCACAGACACAGGAACTTTATACAAAAATACTCAAATTCAAGGTTACAGAGCCAATACCAAAAGAGAAAAATGGGATCAAATTCCTTGATTTTCCATATTTCATTCGTATGCAACAAGAAGAAAATGGCTGTAATGGATTACCCGAACAAGAGCACCAGTCAGACGGATGGAATGTAGTGGCAAACTTACCCTTACAAATGTGATATTTACCCACTGGGTGCAAGATTTTCAGCTTCAGATTTACTCATAATCCTGATATTTTTATAAAGCATCTTGTTTTCTTGTATATTCTCCGTGACAGGTTATTTTAATGGACATTTCTTCTAATTGTCTTTGTATATATTTGCTGCAGTTGTATTTTAGTGGTATCAGTAACAATAATCATAACACTTGAGGTAGACTTAAGCATTTCTTTTTCCCTAACTGAACACTGTGCTCCATGAATGGCTTCCTAAAAATATTTAAACACCCTTAAATCTGTCTGGGATAGCCTGTTAATTGCTTATGAGGACAAGGACTCTATTTATTGTTATAAAAAATAATCTTTTATTTATATTACTGATCCTTGAGTTACAAATTCTCTTTTCCTATAGATGACATCCATCAGACGTGGCCTTAGCAGAAAAAGAGTTAAGTGAGGCATAAACTCTTACTGGGCAAGAAAGAGAGTAATGCCTTTCCTCAGAAGCCACCTACCTATACTTCCACCTATCAGGGCCAAGTCTGTCTGTGATTGCAGAGAAATCTTAAACAGACAATTTAAATTAAACTTTTAGGTTATTATGGTAAGTGAGATGAATCCCACATTCATATTCCAATTAATCTGAAGCAAAATGAGCCACATTCTCACTTTTTTTCCTCCAAATGACATCACAAGAGATGATAATATAAATAATGAGAAAATAGTTTGGAATGGAACTAAGAACTATGGAATTATATTATGATTTGTAGAGTTACTGTATCATAATATTTAGTTTGCTAAGATTTCACTTAAAGAAATGAACTATTACAAATTCACTTTACAGTGATCACATTTCAAGACACCACTGCTAAGATCTTGTTCTTTGGTTGTGCATGAGGAAGATTTTTAAAATTCATGGATCCATGCTCTGATTTTAACAGCTGCAGAAGGGATTTTATTTTGCTTCTGCCTCTGTCATACACAAGGGGTCACCTTTGATGACCTTTGCACTGCATCTTCCCATTTGGCAAAGAGATAATTTTGTAAGGACTTCATTCAAGATCAAGCTCAGTCTTTCTAATCCTTCAAATTATTCTGCTTTGTTATGGACATGGGAGATTATCACCACAGGTGGCAGTGTAAACAGAACCATGCTTCCTTCATCAAAGTGCAAGAAAACCAGCTGAACATTTTCCCTTTTCATTGTTAAAATAGATGTATAACCAATTTTTAGGTCAGGAAATCTCCCATGTTCTGGAAATTTTCCTCTGATTTCTCTAGGCTTATGTAGCATATTGTGTCTTATAAAGTGCATAAAATGCCATTTGTTGGACAAAAGACAACTTTATAAATAATATGCATATAACTACAAATATATGCTTATACTAATGTATCAAGAGGGATCAATGTTAACAGAAAATCCACATGAACGGAATATTAGGGTAGGTTCAGTACAATTTCTTTCTAATTAGATGTGTTCTGTATATATAAACATAAATTTTGTAAATGGCTTGAGCATACCAAATATTCATGTTTTAATTAAATAAAAAAGAGTGATGTTTTAAAGAGTGAACCTTTAATATTAAATTCAATTTAATGGTAAAATGAAATCAGTAAGAGACACTGGATCCTTCTTTGTGGAAAGCAGATGGAATATTATGTACTGTAAAATTGCACAAAGTAACAATAGAATTCTAAAATCTGTCCAGAACATCAGAAGGCAACAAAATTTTGAAAAGAAACAAAGCGCAGTTTAACATGAATGTTCAAAGATGAATATTTTATTTTCTATTTCTAATTCCTTTGAAGAAAAAGTAATCATTGCACTGACATAACCAGCTTACCCTAACCCTTCAAGGGCTATCACTATCTTAATTTGAACTAGAAATTTATAGAGGATTTATTCCCTCTGTTGCTTCTTGGCTTGTTTCTTTCTTTTGCTTCCACTTTTGCTTTCAAATACTTTACTTTTAGGATTAAAAATACAGAGCAAGTTGACCCTGTTCTGACCTGATTATCTCATCACTGCAGATCCTATATTCAGGGAATTACAAAAAGTGTGGTTTCTAATGCAGACTTGAATTAATTCTGTTGTATGTTTTCCAAGCATGTAATTTAAATATATACATTAATGTCAGAGATCACTTCATATATATAGCAGTAGTGTTGAGCTTTGGTTGTATAATCACTTTCACATAAAGGTCTTCTGCAATATTAGCTTTAAACTATATGTAACTCTGAAAAACTATCATTTTTCCAGGCTTTAATTTTCAGTGTGTGATCTCATCTTGTCACGAACCTTTAACCTTCTTTTTCTCTGTGTGCTCTTTTTATATTTTTGTTTTGTCTTTTTGTTTTTGTATTGGGTTTGCATGGCCAAGTTTTTGGTAGTGGGGGGGCCACAGAGGTGGATTCTGTGTGAAGCTGCTGGAAGCTTCCACCATGTCCAGCAGAGCCAACGCCTGACAGCTCTGAAGACAGACATGCTGCTGGCCGAAGCTGGGCTAATTAGAAATGGTAGTAATGCCTCTGTGATAACTTACCTAAGAAGAAATCAAAACAAAAGTTGTGGCACAGTTTTAATTCCAGTCAGAGAAGAGCAGAGAGGTGAGAACATGTGAGGCAAACAACTCTGCAGACACCAATGTCAGTGCAGAAGGTGGTCCCAGTGCCAGAGCCAAGGTTCCTCTGCAGGATGTGGTGAAGACCATGGTGAAGTAGCTGTGCCCCTGCAGCCCATGGGGATCCACGGTGGGATGCAGAGATCCACCCGCAGCCTGTGGAGGAGCCCACATCAAAGCAGGTGGATGGCTGGGAGGAGGCTGTGACCCTGTGGAAGACCTGTGGAGAGAGGGGCCATACTCCCAGGCTGTGGCAGCCTGTCCGTGGAGGACTGCACCCCATGGAAGATTGACCCACGGTACAGCAGTTTTGGAATGACTGTTGCCCATGGGATGGACTCGTTGCAGCAAGTCGCAAAGAGCTGTTGCTCATGAGATTGGACCCATGCTGGAGAAGTTCACAGAGAACTGTCTCGCATGGGAGGGACCCCATGGTGCAGCAGGGGAAGGACTCCTCTCCCTGAGCAGCAGGAGAAGCCTGGGTGATGAACTGACCATAACTCCCATATCCTGTCTCCTTGTGCTGCTGGGGGGGAAGGTGTTTTTAAGGGCTTATTTTACTTCTCATTATCCTGCTCTGATTTTGTTAGTAATGAATTCACCTTGTGTATCTAAGTTGAGCCTGTTTTTCCTGTGAAGGTATTTAATGAATGATCTCTCTCCCGATCCTTAACTCAGGAATCCTCTGTTAAATTATCTTCCCTCCATCCAGCTGCAGAGAGTGGTGAGGGAGCAGCTTTTGCGGGTGCCTGGCATCCAGTCAGTGTCAATTCATAACAGTTTTGAGTAATTTTTTACAATACTTTTCTGAGAAGAAAATGAAGAATTAATTAAGGCTGAAAAGTTTGAAGTGTTTTCTTCCTTTTTTTCTTCTTTTTCCTTTCTTTTTAAAATGTTACTTTTTCTTATTAATTTCCCATAGGAATGCATTTTCTAATCTGGGTAAAAGCATTTCAACTTTCTAAATCAGTTTTCCATGACTTTAGTTCACATAACCATTGAAGGTGTAGCTACAAAAGAGAAGATATAATTGAAACTCAGGAAAGTATTTTTGTTAAGGATCCTTCACAATTTCTTGGCTATGGATATGTTCATTCCCATTTTGTTTTCTTTGACAGGAAACTTCCTTTGTTTAAATAAAATGGTTGTCTCAAAAGAGATAATAACTAGTTTTAAACAAAAAAAAAAAATTAGGATTGTGACTGTACACAGTAAAATTATGTCTAGTTTCTGGCAAAAAAAGTGAACTTTTGCTCCAATATGTCCTGACAACTAGAAAAGGTGGCAGCTACCGAGTCTTCACTGGTTTATCTAGAAGTGTAGTGGCCTGTTATGCTAAGTCTCTACAATGGGCCCTGGAATAATTTTCCAGGCACTAGTATTTGGTGCACATTTTGTCCATGCTGTGGATTTGTCCAGGGATGCACTCCAACTAAATTATCCCTCCCTGCCCTGCATCCATGTCCTCGCATATCTCATATCAACTCAGGCCCTCAGATTGGAAGGGAGCTATGACCCATGCTAATAAGTGTCTGAACTAGTCCAGCCGTCGACAGTGATGGAATGGATGTTGAAAACGAATTGTCCTACATATAGAAACAACCATAGAAAGGAAAGAGCTGTTTTACTTATTTGTCTACAGAAGCTATTTTTGAAACTCAAGAAACCAGGCAATGAATGAGATCTTATAGGTATTTATATCGTTCTGTACAGCTGCACAGTGTGGACATATTGAATTCCAGAGTAGAGTTAAAAATGCATTTAAATTCTCCAGGTGCATTCCCTCAGGATATATAAGCAATCTCCTTTGCAATTCTGAAAATGCAATGTTCCCAAATGCATTGCAAATGTTGATTGTTCAAGATTTTCTGTGGGAGAAATCTCACATTTATCTTCCTTCTCATTGTTACTCCAGAGCCCATGAAGCCCTAAGGGGGAAGATTGCCAAAGTTTGCAAGCCACAAAGGGACAGGTTTTACTGTTAGGGAGCAAAATACGCATCCATACCTCAAAATATCCATCCAGACCTCATTCTCATCCATAATGACCATAGTGAGGGCCATTCAATTAGTCATAGTTTTAAATTACTCCAGCAGCAAGATGATTTACAGCCTTTGCCTTTGCCATGGCATGAGGCTCCACCCTTTATGTTCTGGGGACACAGCAGAGAAAGCTGTTATCCCTCAGCATCATCAGTCTAAGGAGGAGCAAATCCTGGGAACTTGTTAGCAAAGGATGCCCTGTTGTATGATGATCACTGCGCACAATGCCTGTAATTCTGAAATAGTGTGGATTATTGGAAACAGTCTTTCCATTAACATGTTATGTAATGAATTAAAAGTATTTGCTTATCTGTGTTTTAAATCCAAATCTCTTAAATTTAGCATAATTTTAATACAGTATACGAGTTGAAAAAAACACTATGAAGTATTTTTGTGAACTGTATCTCAAATTTACAAAGAGCAAACAGCTTGGAACTTTTTTTTTTAATTAATGTACAAGCTCTGAACTTTTTATTTTTCCTTCTCATGGGACTGCGTTGGTTAATACCGTAGTCTGAAAACCAAAATGGAATTCAGAAGTTCAATTTAAGCCTTGGCAACTCTTCAAGACCATTAAAGAGAAATTAAATCAATTTTGGAGAGACAAGCTGTTATATTTTAACTTTCTTTTTACATAAATGTTAAAAGAATATTTTCTTTTCTGGAATCTGTTCATAACATATGACCAAAACCCTCCTGATTTAACCAGTTAACTGATGCACTTATGTTAGTTAAAATATAGAGAAGAAAATTGTATTTTAAAGGGATCTTAGGATGGCCATATACCAGTATGGCTGATCAGTTATTACCTTCCCACTTGCTTAGGACATATTTTTACAGAGAACTAAAACAGCCCAGGAAGCTTTCTCTTGCTTTTGGAATAGATGGTAGGTCATGCTTACAGCCGTGCACCCTGCTACCCAAGAGAGTGTGCTGGCACCCACGCTGGTTGTTGCCTGAGGTCCCTTAGCTCATGGTTGATTCCAAACCAGAACTGGGAACAGAAAGCCAGAGGGGCAGCTGGCCCATGCCTGTGGGGTCTTCCCAGGACAACTTAGCAGAACAGAGGTAACACACCTGCACCCCTGCACCCTCTTTGGTTACTAGTACAGGCAGTTTGTCCTTGGTGAGCTACAGCTCACATTTCCCCATTAATATAAAGTATGGGTTTAGACCAATAATCAATAACCCTGGTTTTTTTGTGGAAAACCTACCGCTGATTTCCCAAGAAGCTGGATCATTCTTCTAAGTATTTATAAGGGCACCATCCTGAAGGATTTCTGGCAATATCTAAGATATTTATAGGAGGGATTCAATATGAGTAAAAGCAGCTGCTTTTGAATCTTCCCTTGGACTGATGTATAGTGCAGTTAAGTAAATTTATTAAAATGAAGAATATGAGTATTTGCCTAATACTGCAGAGCAAAGATTGTTCTTATTTTCTCAGATGTTCCTTGAGGACTAAGTAAAAATAAGTGTGTGATGGAGGAACTCTTGAATGACACTGATATAAACAGTTTCAATGATAAATTAAAGACTTTTTCTTTTTAATAAGTTTAGTTACTTCCGTGAACATTTAAAATTTCAGGGTTTTGTTTACTAAGGAATAAGGCATCTATTAAAGGCAATACAAGCATTACTTCACAGACCAGTGTAAATTGAGCTACAGTTTAGCTGTAGGTTAATAAAGTAGACAGAATATTATGTATCTTCTATAGCAGTAGTATGGACAAGAGAAAGAAGCACAGATATAATGGAAACAAATCCAGGAAATTTTATGGAGGTGAAATATGTATGAGGAGAGTATTCAACAATGTAATCCTTGAATGGATGTGCTAAACCAGAATCAACTCTTTTACCAACACACACTGGAGTTGTAGGGCAGTTTGTATTTGTATTGTTCTACACTGGGTGAGACCGATTTGATTTGGAATTAATGTTTTACACAGTTTCTTTATTCCTTAACTGTTCCATAGAGACACTGAATATATTTATTTTAAGCAAAAGCACATTAATAAACTGCAAGTATGCCAGATGGATGGTTTTAATTGTTCTCTAAGTGTCAGAGCACCCTGTTGCACTACTTCTGTAGTTTAAGGTATGCCAAAGCTGTGAACTACAAAGATACAGAGCAAAACAATATCAAAATGCTCTCAATTTTCAGGGTTTTTTGTTGGCTTCAGGACTCTTGATCCTATTTTTTTTTAAGAGGTCTTGGCACATTGCTCCCAAATGCATCTTCAGAAATGTTCTAGTGAATGCAGTCCAGCAGCAATATTATCTTATTGCTTGAAAATTGTAATTTTGAGTTTCTTCAGGATGCTTTATCATGAAGCATACTGACTCTTTCAGCAGTAACTCAGAGGTCCCCCATGGAGCATTTTGTCCACAGATTTGTACCTAAAATGGAAATGAGACAGAATGCTGATGTCTAAAGACAAAAGATTCTTCCAGAAAATGCAGCTCAAGTATTTATTCAGTGTCTGTGATGACATCCTCAAAAACTTCTAAGTTATTGCAAATTCCAGTAGCATAGCTCTCACTTACTCACTGTTGTATTCCACAGATTGGCTTAAATTGTTTGTGAGCTAAGATTCAACATATAGCCCTGGCAGAAGCCCTTGTGTGCTGACAGCTGCTTTTGTCTGAGGCAGTGCTGATGCCCCTATTCAATCCCTCACAAAATCCTGGTGGCAGGATTGAAAACCTGGGAAGCTGGAGGGAGGGGTTTTCTGTCCTCCTCCTCACAGAAATTTTGTCCACGGTGCCCATTGCACAAAATGATTCTCCACTCATGGGGTAGCACTTGGTCTGCTCCCATGCTGTCTCCTCCACTGCTCCTGATGACACTGGGCAAAACAGAGAATAGATCTCTTTGCTATCTACAGGGTTAAAAAAATCTGTATATTGTTGGTAAAAACTGTAAAGAAATAACCAAATAATGCCATCTTTTTTGTGTGTGTAATTTCTGTGATGTATATACTTTTGTCTTTTTCATTCAGTCTCCTTTTCTACAGAAGAAGATGAAAATTAATTTAAAACCTTGTTTAGGTGTGATACTAAGGATGGGGGATTGTACAAGACAACATAAAACAAAGATATGGATACGGACAATGCACTGTGATGCCACAACAAATAAGTTAAAAAGGAAATAAACCCCAATTTTATCTATTTTCTTCCACAATGACAGGTTTTTTTAGTCACCTTGGATGTGAGTAATACCATGATTTGAAATCAAACGTCTGGTGAAAGGTGAGTTTCACCTTTCTTGTGCTCCTTGCTGATGCATAAGGAAGAATTCACACACCATCATTCTGGTTACAGAAATCCCCATTCTGTTGCAAAAGAAGACCTGTTCAGCAGCATTGTGAACAGGAAATGTCACTCATAACTTTTCAATTTATTCTGGAAATAAATAAATCACAGAAATCACAGAATATTCTGAGCTGGAACGGACCCACAAGTCCAACTCGCAAGGGGATGGCTGATGTAGGAATCAAACCTGTCATCTTGGCATTATTAGCACCCTGTTCTTACCAACCGAGCTAATCACAGGGTCATATGCCTGGAATTCTGTATGACTGGAATTTCTGGATTCACATTTACTGCTCATGGTCCATCAAAAATTTTTCTGTAGCTAAGTACTCTTCTATGAGGAAACATCTGAATATATAGGAGCTTAAATTTACAACATCTTTCTTAGTGTCACTCTTTTGAAGCTAATTGCTTTTGAATGCCCTGGGAAAATTTATTTACAGATATTCAAGATTTCTTCAGTTTTTTCCAGAGATTTTAAAACTTTGGGGCAAAAGAAACATTAATGGTCTCGCACACACTTTACCCACATTTTTCATTTACTGGACAAACTCTGCAGTGCTCTCTTCCTACTCTTTGAAAATACTCAGGATTTAATGAGGAAACCCGGTAAGTGAAGCAGTGGTTTTGAGTGCTGCATACAAATCTTAAGCACAGTAAATTAAAGGCTCATTAAGTCTCTCATATAATTGTACTGTACAAAATAAATAGCATAATACATAGAAGAAAAATTTTAACATTCTCACTACTTTTATTCTCTCAGGATCTATTTCTGCTTTGCTGATTTTCTGTTGTTTTAACAATTTATTGGTGCACTCAAGAGGACTTGGAAATTAAGGTAAAAATTTATGTCTTTTATCCAGATAAATTTCAAAAGCTTCAGCATTTCAGACACACTCATACAGTCATGAACTTCCACAGCTTTGTCTTCTGATATGCCAATGCTCCCGTTCTCCTTAAAAGCACAAAAGCTCAGGGAATGGTCTGATCTCCTCAGGAAACTGTCTCAAGAAACTGAAGAAAGTTCCCTCCTTCTGCTTGTGTATCTAGAAGGAGGTACAGAGCTTCACCATACAGATACTCAACAAAATATATGTTTCTCGTGCTTTCTTTATGTGAGTTACACTTTCTCAAGCCAGAGCAGACTTTATGCTGAATGCGAACTTTATCATCTTTTTGAAATAAATAGAAATCAGGACTCTACACTGTGCAATTATCAAACATCCTAAGAGCTTTCCATGATCTATTACAAACTGAGGGGTAAAAAAGTAAAGGCAGTAAAGTAATATATACTCACAAAGAAAAAAAATACACATGTATTCATTAAATGCATATATGCACAGGAAACACTGCCTTGCTTATCTGCCTCTTGGTTTGGATTAGAGCCATTCCTATGCTAAAATTGGCAGTCTTTGTGATAGTTTAAGAGTGTGAAGACTCATGAAAGTATATTTAACAAGAAATGGGCTTGATCTACTTTGAAGGGAACTTAAAGTTCCTCTAGTTCTAACCTCCTTGCCATGGGAAAGGTCACCTTCCAATAGACCAGATCGCTCAAAGCCCCACCCAGCCTGGCCTTGCACAATTCCAGGGATGAGCCACTCACAACTTCTCTGAGCAACCTGTTCCAGTGTCTCACTGCCATCATAGTGAGGAATTTTTTCATATCTAAACTAAATCTACCCTACTTCAGTTTTAAGCCATTACCCCTCGTCCTGTCACTCTCTGTCCTTGTAAAATGTCCCTCTCCAGTTCTCTTGTAGCCCCCTTTAGGTACTGGAAGGTGCTATAGGGTTCCTCTGAAATCTCCAGGCTGAACAGCCCCAACTCTCTCAGCCTGTCTTCATACGTTCTCCAGCCCTCTGGTTATCTTTTTGGCCTCCTCTGGACTTGCTCCAATTAGTCCATGTCCTTCTTATGCTCAGGACCCCAGAGCTGGATGCAGCACTATAGGTGGGGTCGCACAGGGAGCAGAAGGGCAGAATCCCCTCCCTTGATCGGAATTCTTTTGTTGCTGGCCAGGATGAAGTTGGCTTTCTGGAATGCAAGCATACACTGCCAGCTCATGCTGACCTTGTCAATCATCAGCCTCAAGCCTGTCTCCTTAGGTCTGCTCTCAATCCATTCTCTGCCAAGCCTGTATTTGTGCTTGGGATTGCCCTGACCCAGGTGCAGGAACTTGCATTTGGCCTTGTTGAACTTCATGAGGTTTGTGTGGGCCCATCACTCAACCCTGTCACTGTCCCTCTAGATGGCCCCTCTGGTCCTCTGATCTATAGAGACAGTTTAAAAGAGGACATAAAAAACCCATAACTTTTGGTAAATATTCTTGTTTCTGCTTCTTTGTCCACTGGAAATGCTAAGCTTCTAAACTCATTCTTGTCATAATAGCAATATGCTCATTAAATATGTATATTAGTTATCCCACACAGACAATTTCCTCTTAATACTGTTGTCTTTTTTTTTTGTTGTTGTAGCCCATATGAGTGTGTCCAGCAGAAACTCCATTGTACTGGAATAAATGTCAGTTCTTGCCTGCAAGAGATTGTGGATGAAAGGACAAAAACTAACAGGTACAGGGGAAGAAAAATAAAAGTGATAGGAATGATAAGGGATTGCTCTAATACAAGCAGTATAAATTCGTGTGAGAAAACTCAGTCATGATTTCTTACTTGCCTATAGACTAGGAGACGGCAATATTCTATACATGAAATGTCAGAGAGGAGTCTCCTTTATTTATCCAGGGACTTGATGAACTCAGAGATACCTTATTCCTATAAAATTTATTAGTTAAAATTCTGTTCAAATACTTTGGATTATATAAACAAATTCCAAGAATACTGTGCTATTTATTGCTTTCCAGAATAACTTCTTTAAACAGCACATATACTAAGGTAAATATTTTTAAGCTTTGAGGTCAATGTGGAAAGAGATTCTAAAATAATTTTGGGTATGCAGAAATATCTGAAATTTTGGAAGGGACTCACAAGGATCATCAACATCTAACTCCTGGCTCTGCACTGGACAGCCCCAAGAATCACATCACATGGCTGAGAGCATTTTCCAAGCACTTCTTGAACACTAGCAGAGTTAGTGCCCTGATCACTTCCCTGGGAACCCTGTTCTAAGACCCTAAATTCAGTTCTGGGGTGGATCTTTCATTTAGTAACAGATGGAGTTCGTGATCCTGAGTAAATCACTGAATTCAAGGCTGAGAAACTGAAGCACAACTAGAATCTACTCATTGAATTGTGGCTGTAGAAATTATGGAAAGGTAGCAGTCAATATGTCAACACATTATTATAGTAATACTTCACCACCACAGCTATAGGAAAACTTAGATAAATAAAGACTGTCCTCCCAAGCTACCTCCTAAGTTTAGAACTGGTAATTTATTAAAGCTTAGAAAAGACCATATAGAGTGCCTGAACATTTTGTTCTTTTCCACATTGAACTTCAGATGAAAAAAACTACAAAAGAAGGAAATATATTCTCTACTTATTAGCAAGGGCTGAAAAAGAAGAAGAAATGATGGCTTAGATTCTGATCAAATAAAACATTTTTCTGGTTCCACTTTACTTGCCAGTATAGTAGTGCTGCCTAATTCATTATCAATCTCTTTACAAAATCTAGTGGGTTTTTTTAAGCCATAATGAAAATTCTAGTATTTAATTGCCTGAAGGACAGGATAGCAAACCTGAAGATACACCTGGTATTATTCTTTTCGAGGTAAAATGAAGAATGCTGTGGACCTGGATGAGATTAACTGTGGTTTCAGAAAAAAAATATTACATGGCATACATTTGCAAGAGCAAAGCAATTTAATTGCTGGTTTTCGTAACTGATCAAATAATCTATGATTCTACCATGTGATTATAGATTCTTTTCTATAGTGATAAAATGTATGTTAGGGAGGGTGAAGACAAACCAGAACATGTATCAAGTGTCCTGTGACTTTACCCAAACACACTAAGCAGTGAAGCAATAACATGCTCTGAAAAAATCAATGCAAACCCCACTTTGTCATTCTTCCCCAAGGCTGAGGTTTTTTGCTTATATACAACTGTGATCAGAAAGCTAAGTTTTTTCCTGGAGTAATTTTTTTGAAATAACTCTTGGTTTATGCCAAAGAGTGAAAAGGATATGACCTTTAGTCAGTAGGTTTTGCTGGGTTTTTTTCTTTAAACTGCAATGCTGACTCAGCAACTGTGTAAGAAAATAACTTGCCTCTACAGCTGAACTTTTCTGATAACACGATGCTTAGTCTTATTGTACAGAATAAAAGTGTTGTGACCAACAAGAATGTGCTTATGAGCATGTGCTTACGAATTATACTCTTTCCAATTACTTGAAAAACTGACTTTATCAACAGATTTATCATTCTCTGCTTACGAAAATGGATCACCTGAGTGGTATATGAGTCTGGCACTCAAATATTCTGAATTAACATGGAGAGGTATAGTAATCTCTTCTGAATGTGAAGGGATAAATGTAACATAAGGACTACATATTTTTATGTGAAAATATGGTCTGTTTTGCAAACATTCATGATCAAATACAATAGAATTTTATCTCCATCTTTGTGGTTCAATGTTGCCATACTGTGCTGCTTGATGCTAATGAAGTAATTAAAAGAAAAGTTTCAGCAGAAAGAATCAGAAGAGTCTTTTGTTCTTTTGGAAAATTAGTTAAAGTCTGTGGGGAGGAAACACCTGTAACTCAGGTATCATAGACTCACATATGTGCTAAATACTCCTTTCTCTTCACTAGAAGAGAAGCACAGAGTACAGAAAGCAACACAGGTAAATAGCTCATGATTTAAAGTACATCCACTTCTAGTTATGAAAATACTCTGACAATGTCTTACTCATTAAAATGAGTTGGAATATAATTGATGATGTATTGCATTTGGGAACTTCAATTTGCAGAACAGAGTTTTCTCTCTTAAAGCACCCAATGATTCTGTTAAACTGGGATAAACTTATTGCCTGTCTTTAGTATTCCATTTTTTAATTTTCTTTTGCTCTCCATTTTTATGACAGACATAACATTTCTATTACTACTATTTGGCTTAATAGTTTTCAATAACAGAAGATGTCTCTCTCTGCTGTGCCCAGAGGCAGAGTAGGATGAGATTTTAGAAAATGAGAATTCCCCATTATAAACTAAACAAAAATAAAATGCAAAAAATGTTCTAGTTAAAAAACCCCAAATGTTCAAAGTAGTCTTTCTTTTTCCCAAAGGCTTCATTATTACTTCCAAGGTGGTAAAAATCAAGCCACTTTGACAGGTTTTCAGTAATGCAAAATGCTCCACACTTCCCACTCAGTCCCTTTCCAAATTGCTTCTGCAATGCGTTTGTTCATCAGCTCTCAAGTCAACACAATGTTATGCAGATGAGAAAAAAATAAATCAATCAATCAAAAAAATCCTTTGGATGCAATCGTGGCATAGCCATGGAGAAAGCCATTAGCAAGGAAGTTCTTGATAGTTTACAGGCCTCTGAAAAAGGATGAGAGTTGATGCTCATGAAAATGGTTTAAATAAAAGACCCAGCAGCACATGTTTAGAGAGATTCTAAAATCAAGAGAGGAAAAAAAGAATGTTAAAAGAGCTAAGAATAAGATTTTTATGAAATCACGGATCCTTTGGTGTTAAAAGAAGCTTTAAAATACTACTTCTATATAATTTTATCTCACTTGTTACAAAAGCTTTACAAAAATCCATTCTTTCCCCTGTACCCTCACAGTCTGCAGGTAGGACTGAGCCCGCTGCTTCCATTAACAGAGAAAATATGAGTTTGTCCCTGTAAAACAATTGTTAGCATCAGTGTGCAAGACATAGGAGAACTCTACATTAACAAAAGGTAAGAGCAGAAATGTGGGTTGTTTAAATGGGTTATTTACGATTCCCAGAACACAGTTTTATGCTCCTAAAACTCTATTGCCTGTTATGGATGTAGTTGAAAGAACATAAAAAGTAAAATAATTCTATCACTGGGTATGACAAATATTTCAATTCTCCATCATTAATAGCGTATAAATGTTTTTCTATTAAGTGACTGGTAACATATTTGGTTTTATTTTTTTTTTGTTTTGTTCTAAATCAGTCTCTAGGAAGCTTTTCTTATAATACAGGAAAATAAATAGAAATACATTTATTTCACTACTAGTCATATTCAACTATAATTAATTATAAAAAGGAGGTAAAAAAGACAAGCCTTAATTTGATGATTTATGTTTGCATATAATTCCATAAAATAAATAGCAAAATATAAATGAAATGTATGTAGAAAATCACGTAGGGAAAAATTAACATGGAAGAAAAGCAACTCAGAATGAAGTGCATAAAGAACTAAAAATTGGATATAAACAGGGAAATATCAACAACCTGTAGAGAAGAAAAAGCATATTTGTATTTAAAAAAAAAAAAATCAGAGTTTCAATAGAATCATGAAAATCCTTTTAGCTTGGCCTGAAGGTAAGACAATCTTTGACTTTTTATGTTGGCTTCTTCTACACAGGTGCACCTTAACAAGATTTCATTTACCGAAACTGTTGAGCAACTACTATGCCATAAAAAACACTGATGCATATAAACTTTGAAAGTGAGCCCATTTTTTATTCAGGAACTTCAATAAAACTTATGGATTTTTGCCACTAGGCAATCCAGTTTGAAGGTTTGGGCACATGCAAGGCTTTGCATATAAATCATTATTATTTACAAAGATTTACGGAAATATTAAAACCAAACTTTCAAACACTGAGAACTAACTGCATATATTCACAAAATATGCATAAGTCATAAATTTACCTTCCTTACCAAAGAAGAGTGTATTTTAATTTCTTTAGGCATATTGACTATGTTAACACAGTTGTGAATGCTCACTCTTGGAAGAATTGATATCTTTCAAACAGATACTGTAGAGTTCTGTTTTATGAATGGCTGAGACAGATGTTTCTGCAAATGAACAACTGCAATTCTCATCATAGTTTTTGGAGGAAACGCTATTCTGTTTCACAAACCGAAAGCTTCACTTTTGTTTTCAACTTACACTGAATCAAAGGCATCATACTAAAAGTTAATGTTTCTCTGAGTTCTCATTGCTTTGATTGAAATAATGTAATGATTTAGATTACTGCCAAATTGCTTACGGTGTCAGAGCACTTCCATGCAGCTGTGATGACACCATAGTTATGGTAGCACACAAAACTTTACAGAGAAGAGTAGTGACATTATAGTTGATACAAAAAGGAGAAACATCCATGCTCAAAGTAAAGACCAGTAACTCAGACTTGCTTTTGTTGTGTCTATTCACTGGTGGAACTTGAACAAATAATGAACACCAGAGGTACTCTTCTGGTAAAGAAACACACATACATTTGCTACCACATACTGAATGGCTAATTTGAAACTCCTGGGATCATTTAGGGGAAGTACTCATAAAGCTTAACTCAAACCTAGCCTAAACTTCCTCTGCAATCAATTTTAATCAATGGAGAGGAGTCTAATTTAAAGTAATTTTCTTTCTGACTAACTCTTAAAATTGTAAAAGATTTCATGGTGCATTTAATGTAACTGTTGATAGAGAAAGACAAGTGTCTTCACAGGTTTACAGGACAGATCATAAGCAAGTTATCCAAAATGGGTGAGCTGTCTTGCCTCAAGGCTGTCATGCATGAGTGAATTGTTGTCCCAGCACACAATAAGCCTGTGGAAGTGCCTGACTTGCCAGAGGCACTGGAGACAGCCAGCGTATTCTGACTGCACAAATTTGCCTGCTTTCAAGACCACTTGTAGCTATCCCAGATGTGTTTTGTAAGAAGGTGTGCCGCGGTGCTGCCAGCTCCAGTACTGGGCACCCACCCGGGCCGGGGGGAAGGTGGCCGGCCCGCTCGGAGGCACGGGGGGGCTGGCGAAGTTCCAGCAGGGGTTCGCCCAACCCACCGATGGTGCAGGCGCGCTGAGGAAGGAGAGACGAGGCGGAGGGGCTTCTCCAGATGGTGCGGGGTTTATTATGGCACCGGGGTCGTGCCAGGAGAAGTGAGACAATGTGTTTCACACTCACAGTTACACCCCAGTGAGTGGGCAGGGGAAGATACGGAACACCCAATGGTGCGGGAACGCGGGGTTTGAATTTGGCGGGCCAGGGGAGCAGAGCCACTGGGAAGGATCGTGTGTGGGGAGAAACACCGTGGAGGGAGGGGAGGAGATGGCCATGCCCAGTTTGTGGGGAGTGCACCACAACAAAAGTGTCTCTTCCTAAGGAGCATAATGGAAGCCCAGCCTCAGGGGACTAATTAACACCTGTTTGAGACTCTTTCTACTAGCACCAGTTCCTCAAGAATAAAGCACAGTGTAGTGTAAGACTGGAAGGGCCCCACTTCCTTCTCTTTCCGTGGTCCTTTTCTTTCTCTCTTGTTTATGCATAAAAAAGTTATTATTAAAAAATTACAATTTTCAGTAATTACCTGGACCTCCATGTGAACAGCTAATTAGTGACAACAAAAGTACAAAACAAAAGGACAAACATGAAATTAGAAGCATTCATTTCAGTAAAGTTCCAATATTTAATGACTTGACCTAATCATACTGATAAAAAGTGAAGTAGGGTTACTTTAAAATAGGGCAACAATAAATACCTGTAGAAAACCTACAGTAACCAGAAGAAATAACATTATTCCCTTTGATATTTACCTTATGGTTATTACTGAAGATAAATTAATTTTATATTAATATTATGCATCCTTAATATACCTTGAACGATTATGAATCTCAATTAAATGTCTTAGAAACGTGTAGGAACACCAATCAAGGCTGGAAAGGACACTGCCATCTAGCGGTGTCATGCAGAGTTAACCAGACATGAATCAAAGAAATTCCTGGTGGTGTTATAGAGAAATAAACACAATTCTCAAACAAGACCTAGGGCATTAAACCTCAACAGACCCTCAAACTGGGAGGCTGATTTTCTGATCCATTTAAGGAATAATCCTATCAATGATATTGTGCTTTCAGTAGGAGATAATCTGCTTATACAGAGACAGACATATATCTCTGAGCAACTGTAATATGCTCTTAGAAAAAAAAAAGAAGTGTTGCTGAACATAAATATACTTATGTTTTCTACAAAAAAATCAGGCAAATATAAAATAAAATTAATCAGGCTAAACTAATAACAGTTACACATAATTGCTTCACTGTTGGCTCTGAACTCTAGAATCTGTGTTGCTGTGCTTTGCTGTTATGACATTATTCCACATAAACAGTGCTGAAATGCTCTTCAGGTTTTACCTGTTAATCTGAATCCACTCCAGGGGAAATCTTCTCTGCTATTCTGTAAAAAGAAAGCATGGATGATATGCTAACCAGAAGTCTCTTTTACTTTTCACAAAAATAAACTCTCAGGAATCTCAGGTAATGCTACATAGTGTTGGCAAGTATCTCTGATTTAAAGCCTGTAACCTAATGGATCAAGTATAACATTTCTAATGAGTTCAGTACCTGTATAATAATGACTTTTTTTTAGTTTTAATTGCTTCACTAGTGGTGAATACAATGGATACATATAATTGGTATGTATTCACCACTAAGCAATTAAAACTCAAAATACATAATATTGTTCTGAGATTACTCTTCAATGAAAAAAGATAGAGATCTCATTAGGAATGTTGTAATAGATCAATTGAGAACTCATTCTATGAAAGTAATTGCACTACTGAAAGAGTTAACTACTGTTTACCTGAGAAAGGAGAAGATTTAAGATCAAAATTAACAAGGGAAAAGCAAGGATGTCTAGAATAAAAACAAATATGCTGCACAACAGGATAGGTTTTAGACATTATTTTATGCCTAATAGAAAAAGAGAAACAAAAATAAAACAAGACACAAGGAACGAGGGAATAAATATTGATATTGCTGCAGCAATTGACTTGACATCATAATCTCTTGTCAAGCTGCACAGTGTCTCTTGCTCTTGTATTGAAATACAGCAGCTCCAAATGTCATCCTAATTATACTGGTGGAGCAAAGTTTCCTTAGGGAAATACAAAATGGAAATAAACAAACACATTTTTCCCATGCTGTGGGAATGGCACTAACACTTCCATTTTAGTGTTAAGGAATATCATGTTCCACTTGGATTTAAAACATTAGCAATTGTTTATTTATTTGGCTGCTTTTGTCTTTATTATATACTATAGATATTTATGTCTGTAATGATGATGTTTCTTTAAAAAAAGATATGCTATTTTTTCAAATCTATATTCCAAGCAAAATATAGGCCCTATTAAGCTCCAGATGAATTACTAAAAAACCACTCGTACACTTCATTATAATTCTCAGATTTTTTTTTTCCCTTATTGAATATGAAGCCCTGTTTCCATGAGACCAGTAAGTTGTTGGGTTTTTTTCTAACATGATTCTTGTCAACCAGGAACATATGATCAACTTCTTCAAACAGATGAAGCAAAGAAGCCCCGAAAGAAAAAGAGTGGAGTTTCAGAAAACAGCCATTGCTACTCTCACAAGAGACAAACACAACGTAATTTCTCTTGGAATGAGGATACACATAAACAGAGATCAATTTCCTTACAGAGATCTAAAAGGACACTTTTCCAGATGGGGCAGTGCTATAAAACCAGGCTATTTCACCTTTAGAGAAAAGAAAATGCAGTAGCTATAAAAATAGAAGTAGTACTAGTAGTACTACTAATACTACTACTACTAGTAGTAGTAGTAGCAGCAGCAGCCATAGCAGTAGTAGCAGTAGTAATAGTAAAGAGTTGCGACTTCAGATATTCCCTGGAGTGGCTCTTCCTTGATTGGAAAGAGCTGCAGTGCTACAGCACAGTCCACAGATCAGCAATTTGCTGGACGGGACAGTGTGATGTTGACAAGCATGCAGAGCAGTTTATCATGGTTTTCTTTGCTAAATTCTTGCAGAGGGAGTTGCTACACCTGAGACTCACAGGTGTTCGTTTTCATACATTCAGCCACCACACAAGCTTTTATCTTTATTCTAGCAGGGCATTTTTTCTTGGTTCTAGGGAAGGCTGCCCACAGGAAATTACTGTCCTCTCCATAGTAAGTACAACCTATCATGTTTTGTAGAGTAGTTCACATTCACTTTCATCATAAAGCTTTCAAATCACACAGGAAGGAAAGTTGTTCTCAGAAGTGGAACAAGAAGATTATGTCAAAAGATGTTATCTCCATATGTCAAAATTATTTCCTTAGTGGAAAAGTTGAGAATAAATGAAAGGTTGGGCTGGAGCCAGGGAATGCACAGCATCCTCCTTTCCTTACAGAAATTGCATAGTGTGGTTTAGATCAACAATATTTTTCCAACAAAATCTCCTCAACACTAAGAAACATTTTTACATGGTTGCAGTAAGTTCACAGATGTGAAGACCTAGGCTTTTTGAATTTATTGTGTTGGTGAGCTCTATTTCTCTCTTTTGAGTTACACCCTCACTCTTATTAGGGTTTATCAGACCAGGAAGCACGCAAAGAATTTTATAGGTTGCCTTGACTACTTTGACATAGCCTCAAACCCAAATTTGTGGTTTTTAGTTCTGCTTTGTTTCACTCCTCTGTTAGTGTTAACAGAATAACCTGGACCAGAAGAAACTTGTGTTTTGAAAAATATATGTAAAATATAAACCATACAACCATTACCATGCAACAAAATGATCAGTTTAGAAGCCACTAAATATAAGCCATATGATTGTTATTTTACCTCAGTTAAGAAAGTTTTCAACTACATCTGAGAAAAATATTGGTGCAATATTATATTAGAAGAAGAATATTGACAGTAGCAAATAACTTCTAACTTTGCCTTGCATTCACTGGTAATAAACTACGGGCAGTGGTTTATAATGATATACCATTATATATATGTATACCATTATATATTATATATATATATAAAATTGATATATTATGCCGTATGTCATTGTATAGGTACTGTTGCATATTAAAAGATGTATTAAATAATCTATTATAGAACATCTAAGTCACAATATGCATAATTCAGTGTAAAATTATTGGATCCTATAAAGTTTTTTTGGTAATTCTGAACTGCATTTCTTTAATATGTCTATAAATTAATACAAGCAAATAGACACATGAAATCTATCACAAACTTCTAAATAGACTTTAAGCTAATTAATTTGTATCATTTAATAAATAACATGCGCCTTAAAAAAAACCTCACACAACAAAACAAAAATCAAACACCTTTCTATCAAAGATGTGGTAGAGCTCCGGTCATTGGAGTTTCTCAGGATGTGACTGTAGAAGGTACTAGGTAATGACATTGGCACTCTCTTTTCCACAGAAGGCTGGGTAGGATAATCTTTTGAGCTTGCTTCAAACCTGAGCTGTTCTATAGTTGTATGAAAAGACAGGAACTGTAACTGGAATGGTCAGATAGGTGATTTGCAGAGACTCCAGACAAGGTTAATAAAGAGAACTGCACTGCAGTGCACTGTGGAGCAGTAGGGTTATGGCCTCATTGTGTACCAGTTGTGGAATGTGAAAAACTTTTAAACTGAAAATTAAGTTTGCAAAAATTGAATAGCTTCTAAATTGTAGCTCCTATTATTCTAAACAGACTTTTGTAAATGAGCCCTCAATCTTGCTTTTCATTCTAGCTGGAATATTTACTTTTGAATGGAAATGCTATCACCGGCACAGAAATCAAAAAGTCTAACAGGTCTAGAAGAGAGAAAATCACCATGACGCCATCCCATCAGGGCTGCCGAATGCTTCTCATGGCCTTTTTGTTTATTTAATGCCTCATTGAAAGGTAATCTCTACACAATGTTGTGGAAGACTAGGCCTAAGCATGTTTTGTACCAATATGTCTTGACAAATGTACATAAGTAAGATAGTCTACATATTTAACATCCACAAAATTGTGACCCTCTGGAACTAATGATTTAAAATAATGATCCCATTTATGGCAGATAAAAGGTATTTAAATAAAATACAGTTATTTATTTCACAGTTTGTTTCAAACACACTGATAAAATTAATGTTTTGGGCTGTCTGGAAAAAAATAAATTAATGAAAAATCAGTCAAAACCCTTTAACTTTCAATAATGTGTATTTGGGGCAAAGGAAAGAGAGAGGTTGTGACTGAAACCTGTATTACCACAGTGATTTCATGATTTCCACTCTCATGTTGGCTGCATCCCTGGAAGCTCTTTAAAGAGTATAATGAAAATAATATCCCTGTAGGTAATTACAGCGTAGAATGCTGCAGTCAACTGACTACACCTCCTGTCATGGGACAGAGAGGTAATCTTTCATCCCTCTCTCCCGTCAGGTAACAGAACAAAAACAGGGAGCAATTTTTGCCAGCATGTCTGTATGTCCCTGTAATCATTGGTCTCAGTAGAGCAGCTAAAGTCAGCAAATTGACATTAATTTTAAAACATTTTCAGCAGTTACCTCTGGGTCCTGTACATGTGTCTCATTCAAGTTGATCCACTGAAGCCAACTGGATTACACTGTGACAGTTAAAATCATTGAACCCTTTCAGAGCTGTGAGTTTCCAAGATTACAAATATTGTATGTTACTTAAGCACTTAAGTTACTTTTGATTTTTTTCAGACATACACACTTTGGGAAAGAAGAAATCGCAAAATTCATACTGTCTTTTATATATTCTGCATAAACATAAAACTGATAACTGGCAATTTCCAAAGAGGAATCTGTGTTGATTTAGTCTAAGAACTTGGATTGTAAAATATTTTATAATTTAAAAAAAAAGTTTTCTTGGCTAGTATAATGAGTTTCTACTTCCTGTATGCAGGATTTCTGAAAAGTTAGAAAATAACTGAGAAAGCCAGGATTAATGAGGAGAGGTATAAAAGACTGAAACAGAGCAAGAGAACTGCAGAGGAAAGACAACACAAAATATCTTGATAGATGGACTTTGGGTATGACAAATTAGAGTCTGATGCTAAAGTATCTGACATGCATAAATTATATGTTTTAGCATTTGGCCCTTTGAATTTGACTTTATTCTTCTCATTTGTTGCAGAAATTTGTTCAGAGACCCTCTTGCATCATATGTCCACCCACAGAAGCAAAGAGAGAGAGAAGGGAAAGGTCAGCATTGAACAATAGAGAGTAGGTTTCTGGACTAGGTTCTCTTACTACAAAGAGACATAGTCTCTCAGATGCCTTAATTTTCTGTCTTCTGTTGAGCAGTCATTTTGGAAAGGCTCTTCACTATCATCTTTAGCAGATATGTTCCCTGTCCACATTCAGATATATTATTTTCTTAGTAAAAAACACAAATTGGGAGGGAAGAAACATGAAATAGCACTATGTGGGTAATTACACTCTTTCTGGAACCTCACCCAAAGCAAGAGTTGCCTTGAACATTTTCCTAAAGGATTTCAGTTGTGTGTATTCCAAAATATTATGTAGCCATTTTTCTTTTCTTTCTGGTTATAACCTGAGCATTGAGATATTGCAGCTTGTGAGAATATCCTGCTACTTGGAGACGAGATGCTGGCATTTTTGTCTTCTTTGTAATGTAAGGTCAGAGCACATGGTATAAGAAAGTTTTTAAACTTGTTTTGAACACTTCCTCCACTTCTTTCAAGAGTTCCCTAGTGCCAAAATTTCGGTAGTAAAAGGTCAACATGTTCAATGCTCCCATTAATTTTCTGTCTACTAGTGAGTGACTCAGGTCCTTCTAACCCCTTCTAAAAAATGATGTAGATTTGAGACATTCCTTGCAGTTTCTTTCCTTTCCCAGCTAGATGACATGAGTATCCCTACACCACTTTCCTTACATTTGCTCAGCACTGGTGAGGTCAAACCAGGGCTGGATCCCCCAGTACAAGAGAGATATGGATGCACTGGAGAGAGTCCAACAGAGGGTGACAAAGAGAAGGCTCATGGGGATATTATTCATGCTTACAAAGAACAAGGCTCTTTGGAGCAGTGTGCAGTCACAGGACCAGAGATACTGGGCACAAACTGAGACACAGGAGGTGTTTCCATCTGGACATCAGGAAACACCTTTCCACTATAAGGGTGACTGATCACAGGTCATCCAGAGAATTGGTGGGATCTCGGGCCTTGGAGAGATTCAAAAGTCAGTTTAAAATGTTATCTATGGTCTAAGATTCATTGGATTTTCAGATATAAATCTAGTCTATAAAGACATAATTATATTTCCAGACAAAAGGATTAAATATGATAAATTATCTGCTTAGGAGAAAGAAAATATTTCTTCTCTTCTTTTACTCACCATAGGAGGATTCTGTTCTACTTGCATTTTTTAAATACTTTACAATATGCACTGTTTTGAAAAACTAAAAAAAAATTCATGTGGGTATATCTTTGAACATTTACACAGCATACACCTATCATCCATCAGTGGGACAGCCAATTCAGACAGCACACTTTATTTCACTTTATCATTATGCAACTGTATAATGAGAAAAATTGTAATTTCATATTCTTTTCTATACTTGTTCAGAAAAAAGTTCCCTAGATCCTTTGAAATGAAGGATTATTTTATTTAGAGGTCAATGAATTTTCTTTTGTATGTTTATAATGAACAGTTTAGATCATTTATATGATGAAACTTGTATTCCCTAGTTTTATAGAGAAAAAAAGACAATTTCAACAAGTGCAGCTCATTTTCAGCCAAGCCTGTGTCTACAGAACACTTATAAATGAGGTGTTTTGGGACTGGAAACCCCACAGAATCTTTAAAGAAACGACAATGTTTGAAAGCATGAGAACTACCCCACAAAAGTAAAGATTCCATCTCAGGACCCAGCTAACATACATACTTCTACTAATCTTCTACTGCATATCTTCATTTTAAACATTTTCTGCATTATTAACTCGACTAAAATAGCATATGCCTGTACCAGTAATGGCTGGAACTGACCCTGTGTACATCTTCACGCTGCGTTCCTGACAGCAGTAGTGAGTCGGGTTTATATCTTTATGCTCTTACACAGGTACAAGAGTAGCCCTTCTAGCTCCAGTAATAGACTTGTTCATGCCTGGCACCTTGAAAATACACCATGTTCAGGCTGGTGCATTGCTGGTGCATGCTCGTACACTTGAAACGAGACTGCTGATACATCACTGGGTCATTGAACTTGTGTATCATTGGTATTTCACTTCATGCTAACTGGTGTTTGAAGCATGATCAAAAGTTGTGAACAGCTACAACAAAGAGAATAACACTGTGATCTCCCTTTCTATTGCCTTTTTTAGGTATATATTTTCGGTGTATCTTTTTAAAGTAAGAGTGGAGAACAAGAGATGAAGTAGACATTTTTCCTTGCAACTATTCCCTCTCAAACAGTAACATTTAGCCCCTAAAATGCTGTAAAGGTTTTAAGCTCTACCTTTGAAAATCTGCAGGGGAAATACAAATGTTGGATTTGAAAATTTAAACCCTATTTATGGCAAACAAATCCAACAACTTATTGTTGTCGGAATGAGGAGGTCATACCCTCGTGTTCCATTTACTCTTAGGTGCTCCCATTCCTTTTGCTAAGGAGCCAATTACACTTACATGACCCGAAAAAATAAACCAAGAAAAATAGAAAAAGCTTTTTTTTTTTTTTTTTTGTTACAATGGAACTGAAGCCTTAAGGAAAAGGATTTCACATTCAAGATGCTGAAAGAAGGTGAGGTGCCAAAACAGTGAGCTGTTGAGTCAGCTGCTCCCAGGAGCAGGTCTCTTAAGATTTCAGTACATCATGGCCTGTATTATTTTCACTGAAGCATTTAATTAATTATCTATATTATATTTCATGAATCGCATTCATGAAGGTGTAACTGTTACTGAAATCCTGTCTGACTCTCAGATCTAAATGCCCAATTTTGAGATGTTGAGACTTGCCTCTCCCAGTTCAGGCATCGCAATCCCAAGTTTTTCTCTCTTCCATTTGTTCCAAAAATCAAAATGTGTCAACCATTCTGACAAAGTGTGTCCTGAAAGAGATCTTTCTTTTCTGTAAAGTATCACTAAAAAGTTGATGCCAAAATTCTGTTTCTTTTGCTCCTTTTTGAGATATCAACCCAAATCTCCTGGTAGCAAACTGTTCCTCCTGGGTTGTGAAGGAGTCTCCTTCATTCAGCTGAAGTCCCGTTACTTTGTGTAGCATAAACAGTGGCCCTTCTGGGCTGGGTCACAGAACAGTCTCTATGCCTGGTTGTTAGTATTCATTGCATGTGGATTTTAGTATTTTTTCAAGATGTTTCTGTTTTAAATGTTTCTAATATTTGATGGTAGGTAAGTGTAGAATCAGAGGATCCAAAATGTGGCTTAAAAATGATAGGCATCTTATGTATAAGCATTGTTTATAATACGGAGATTTTTGACAAAATTAAAAAAGCAGAGAGAAATAATCAGGGATAAAAAGAGAAAATGGAGGATTTCAAATAGGACTGCTCCTTGTGAGGCTTTGGTAGCAATGATAAAGTGATAGCTGAGGAAAAAGGGGGAAGAAAAAAAACCATATGATCATTTTTATATTTAACACACAGAAAAAAAATTTAGAGGTTTCTTTTCTTTGTAGATAGTGTTTCCTTAAACTTTTCAAGAATTAAAAGAAATATGTATTGCTGGCAACATTGGAATAGGGTAAAGCTTTATCTGTCATACCTCAGAAAAGTCAAAGTCTGCCTAGAGCAAGAATTGAACTAATGTGGACTTTTGTTTGTTACTTATAAGCCACTATGTTCCTGAACAGCAGCATTATTTGAAGGGAAAGCCAACTAGAGGATTTTTAGGACAATTGAAGAAACAGGCCAGCTTACAGGGTTTCACACCCTTCTTCAATCTTTTGTATTCTCAGTGTCTTCTTGTAAAAGCCCTGCACATATTCATACGCTGCAACCTTAAATACATCAAAGACAGTGAAAGGTGTCAGTCTTCCCATCCATAAGGATTTGCCTGACTAACAGATGAATTAAATATGGCAAGGGTCAGAGATTTTTTTCAGATCCTGTCAACAACAATTTAAAATCAGTGAAGCCGGTTAACATTTTTATTTCCTGAGGCAGCCAAAATTATGTCTGTCATCTAGAGTGTCTTTAACCTCAAAGTCTGACAAGTGAACCCCTGTGCTTTTGATGGCCTAATTAGCAACAGATTCAAAACGCCCAAAGTGACTCTTAGGAGAAAAGGTTGATACAGCGGTTGCTGTCTTTCAGCCTCTTTGGGTAAACTTAAGGAAATCCTTAGTTTATCAGGTATTTTAGCATTATCAATTAATCACATGCTTTGGCATTGTGTTTTAAAATGTCACCCCAGTGGTCTGAAAATTATATTTGGAAATACTAAAGAGCAGCCAGTTATGAAATTAGCTAAAAGTTCAGGAAGCATTGCCTTAAGTTTTTTTTATTAATGAATTCTTTGACAGTGTTAAAACCATTGGCAAGTAGCAGGCAAAGTACTTTGCAGAAACCAAATATAGCCAAACTAGAATCAGGTAAATAGGAACTGGGCTGGGCATGCTTAGAAGTTCATCTATTTACTTACAGTTTATATGTAATGAAAAATGATAGAATAGTTTGAGGGAAGGGACCTTAAAGATCATATTAGTCCAACTCCCCTGTCATGGGCAGGGACACCTACCACTAGACCAGGTTGCTCAGGGCTCCATCCAAGCTGTCCTTGAACACTTCCAGGGGTGGGACATCCACAACTCCTCTGGGCATCTTGTTCCAGTGCATCACCACCCTCCCAGAAAAGAAATTCTTCCTTATATGTAATTCAAACCTTCTCTCTTTCAATTTGAAACCATTACCCTTTGCCCTGTCCCTACATGGTAAAAGGTTCCTTGCCACATTTCTTGTAGGCTCCTTTCAGGTACTGGAAGGCTACAATTACATCACCCTGAGGTCTTTTTTCCAGGCTGAAAAACCCCAATTCTTTCAGCCTTTCCTCAGAGGAGAGGTGCTCCATCCCTCAAATTATCTTGGTGATCTCCTCTGGAGTTGCTCCAACAGGTCCACGTTCTTCCTGTGTTGGGGACCCTGGAGCTGGATGCAGCACTGCAGGTGGGGTCTCACCAGAGCAGAGCAGAGGGGCAGAATCCCCTCCCTCACCTGCTGCCCACGCTGCTCTGGAGGCAGCCCAGGGCATATTTGGCTTTCTGGGCTGCAAGGGAACATGTCCAGGTCATGTCCTGCCTCTCACCCACCAGAAACCCCAAGTCCTTCTCCACAGGGCTGCTCCGGATCTGTTCATCCCCTAGCCTGTACTGATATTGGGGGTTGCTGTGCCCCAGGTGTAGACCTTGCACTTGGTGTTTTTGAATCTCATGAGATTCCCATGGGCCCAATTCTCAAGCTTGTTCAGGTCCCCCTGGATGGCATCCCATCCTTCAGGTGTGTCAACAGCAACACTCATTTTGGTGTCATCTGCAAATTTGCTGTGGGGGCGCTCAATCCCTTCATCTACATCATCAATGAAGATGTCAAACAACACTGGTCTCGATACGGACCCCTGAGGGACAGCACCTGTCACTGATGTTTGCTGGTACTCTGAATTGTCTGCATTCTGGATCTGACCTTCCAACCACTTTCTTATCCATGTGACAATCCACCCATACTATATATAGTGGATAAGGTGATCTTCATGGATTATTACCTAAAGACATTGACAGTACAGCTCTAATATCTACAGCATATAATGTACATACTGTGAAGGGTAGGGAAAGGAATATGTAAATATAAAATGCACAGAAGAGAATATAGAAGACAAATAAAAATAAAAGGATAGAAAAGTAATTTCAAACAGAGCAGGATTAAGGTCCTGTCATCAACTGCCATTCAATATAACTTGTATAACTACAGAGCTTCAGGGTTATATCTCTCTTTTAACTCCAACTCTCCATACTCACTATGATTTTGCCCATTCAGTGGACAGTTTAGCGGAAAGGATAAAAATTATATTAAATATATTTATAGCCGTATAATCCCCAAAAAAACCAAATCAGTCAACAAAGTTTCTCTGCTACTTCCCAAGTCATATCTATATAGAATTATACCCTCCTAATTAATTCCTTAAGCACGACATGGAAAATAAGTTTAGCTTTTGAGATTAGATTGTGATACCATATGTAAGAAATCATCCACATACATGTAATGTGTCAGGCAGAAATGTCAGATGCAGAAGAGAAGATTCATGCTGAGAAAACTGAAGAACAAAGGGCAGCTATGAAGATATATAAAAGCGGAAGAAAACACTCAAAATGAGTGGAAGAAACAAAGCAATGTAACTATAATATAGGCAAATGTTGGTCTGGGTTAGAGGCACAAGGATCATGCTGTGTCTGATGCTATTCCTCTTCCCTTTCTCTTCAGAAATAATGATTAATTTGGAGCAAAAGTGAATAGAACTGTTCCAGCAGCAAGCTGGATAAGCATAAATTGTATAGTTTTGCTGAAATTAATGAGGCTTTTATCGGGACCAATGAATAGAAACATGTGAAGACTTTGACAGCTGACGAGGGTGTTAGAAAGAGTCTGTTTTCTTTTATAAAAGGAAAATATTAATGAGCTTGAACTCTGAATACCTATCTGATACAAAGAAGTGAGATATTTTCTTGTTTGTTAGTCTTTGGAAATAGACTACAAGAACACAGAAAATGATGTGTCTACATTGTCAAGTTTCTGGTTTAGGGATTTTAAATCTTTTAAAAATCTGAAAGCACTACATGTCAGTTCCCAATCCCCCTCCCCTCAATAAGCATAAAAAATTGTGTGTACATTTGAAAATATTAAGATGACAAAAGCAACAATAGCATTAATTGCATAGAGCATATTTTTAATTTCATTTATGTGGAATTGTCCAATTGCTGTTGTTTCATTTTAATAAATCTCTATATACCGTATGCTAAAGACTGTCATTTCATAAGTAATGTATTCTCAATGGAATTTCTTTCTTATCTCAGTAACAAGGACAACCCTGGACACATATTGATGGGATTAAAGCAAAAAACACATCTAATTGCTGCATGGCCTAACATCTGTTCTTCCACCCATTCTCTGGTGGATGACCAGGCTCACCACAGTGCTTTCCTCTTCTCCCCTTCCTACAATGAATACTTGGACACAGAAATCCAGCTCCCTCATGAAGGTGGTAAAAAACATTTCTTCTTCTAGAGTGGTTTTGCACATCAGACTGCTACAGCCATGCTCCCAAAATGCCCAAGTTTTCCTCGATCAATTGCTATTCAAATGGGAGTACACTGAGAAAGAAAAGAGTTTTCATTTCTGTTTAATAAAAGAATCAAATACAGCCCCTCTTAAATGAAAGAGGAAATGCACAAGGTTATGATTTCAAGGTGAAAACAGCTCAAACATTTAACTGCATGAGCCAAACCTACTCCCATAATAATTCCAATTAAGGCAGAGCTCAGTTCAGCTTCATATGTGGAATTTCTAGGCTATAAAAAAAGTGATTATATTTAGTAATGTATTTCAGATGGACACTGCTATGGTAATACATTTCAAGTGAATACTGTCTGCAGATTTTTAAGAGATGGATGCTTATAGAGATAGTCTTTTTGCCACAATTTTCACTCCTCACATTTGGTGTAAATTTTCCACTTATTCTGCAAAATGGTTGCTAAAATTATATATCTTAGAAAGAGGTTATCCATTTTTTTCACACTAACTTCACAAATCATGTGCACAGAAAAAAAAAAAAAGCTGGTTGCTTAATAAACAATTCACAAATAATGTTACTGCTTCTAGTCCTTTTACATATAACCCTTGCTTCCAGTATATTTGCTTTCAGCTTTGCAGGGGAAAATATCCAGATGTTGTTTGGAACAGATTATGTGTAGTTTCATGTGACTCAGGCTGGCTTTTTGTCTGCTGCATATACTCCCAGTCTTTTTAATTCATGTACAACACAATCTGTCACTAATCTTACATTGTGAGATAAGAAGTAGATGCATTAGGAATGCTGGTTGAGTAAGATGCCATAGAAGGAAACTAATAGATGTGATCATGCGCATACAAAACCATCTGCAAGGCAAAAGTTTATAAGATACAGCAGTGATGAAAAGCAAGATAAAGAAAGACAAGTAACATTAGAACAGAATGATTAATGTAACATTATTCCATAAGATCATGGCAGTAACATAGTGTCACATGAAAAATCAAAGAAAACCTTTGAGGTAGAAAAGGAAGGGCATTTGATGACATTATTGGGTTGGCAATATGGACACTCAGCACAAAAAAAAATTATCTGCAATATAGGTATATTAAATAGATGTTCAGTAGACATTAACCAAGCTAGAGATCTTTGTCCTTATCAGAGTTAAATTTTTTCCTAGTTTCTGTAGAGAGATTCTGGCTGGATTTTAATCATTCTAGAGTGTGATGAACTGATTTTACTTCATGAACTATTTTCTCCTGCAATGGCATGGAGATGATAGACTTTTCCAAATGGAATAGGTAGGTTATTTCTCTTTACTCAGGATCAGATAAAGCTGCCTTAACACCCAGCTCTGAATAATAATTTCAAACCCATTCCTTATGTCAATTACGGAACTGCTTTCGAGAAAATTCTGGATTCTAGGTATGAATCTTTGCAAATCTTAAATATATACCAAATGAATCTATAGAAAAATGGGTGGATTTTTAGCAAAATAAAAAGCCCTTTATCCATACCAAAGCAGTTTTGCAGCAACCCCTGAAGGCAAGGGTAACTGAGGTTCTTATTCATAGATCGCTTAGGGCAGATTAGAGTCAAAAAACACTGAGTGACAGTTGTTCAGAGAGATGGACAGATAGATAGGTAGACAGATAGATAGATAGATAGATAGATAGATAGATAGATAGATAAGGTTTATTTTAGAACAATTTTTCTGCAATGGAAAGAGGCATGTATCCTTTTTTGTTATCGTTATCTATAACAATGTAACAACATAAAAGTAGAAAGACATCACCACCTGTGAGTCCAGTAACAAGACTTGATTGTTGTAATTTCACTGTCTGCTGGCTGAAGTGATGGTAGCCTCTTGATACCTCAAGGGTGAGGAAAGCCCATGAAACACAAAGTTCAATGGATGTAATGGCCAGGTGTAGGAGGGATCTTTGATAGTTTGTGACATCTTCTAGAGATTACAGCTACTTCTCACTCTGCAGAGTTGAGCTGGTTATGACCCATCAGAAGGGATGCATACCTTCAGGCCTACGTGTGAACATCTAGATGCCTTCCCTGGAGGGGACTTCTACACCTGAATCAGTTGTGTAAGAGATGGCTTTAGCATGATAAAAGTCATTATCCCACCTTCACAGGATCTGCCTCTTCACTTATCTGGCTCAAACTCCCACTAGTAGCCTCCAGTGGTGGCTGCATAACCCCTCTTCACCTGGGCTTTTACCTTGCACACCATCAGCAAAGCACCCTCTGGTTTTGCAAATGGCCAATTATTTGAGTCATTAACCCTTAACATTTCAGTCTCTCACACCATAATTGTATCAAATGCAAAAGGCTGTGTCTCATCTATCATGATGTCAGATTGTGTCTCTGAGCTAGAATTTTGATCAGCACAAAAGTTAGCCCGGTTAATTCTCCTACTGGTGCTCTTACAAGTTATTACTTTCTTGTGAGGGGTGGGATACAAAAGGCACCAAGGGATCTTAAGGCATGGAAAATCTATTATGATTTTAAATCATAGTCAAAAATCCATATAATGTCAAGATACCCTTCTAAATTAGACGCCACAGATGGAAGAACTAGTAATTGATTGTCTGTCAGAGTTGAAATTAAGATACAGTTTAATTACATTCTTATGGCAAATATGAAGACAAGAAATGTTGCAAAAATCTATAATTCTGAAGAAAAGGTTACTATCCAAAAACATATTGAAAAAGTAGAACTATTTATTGTTCTGCTTGGGAGGATCATTTAACTTCAGCTATGTAGGTAGACATAAAGAAACACAACATGCCCAAACTGCAATGCAATTTTCAAGGGGGGGCAATTTTGGGGCTTGCTAACTGCTTCTGACCAAAGGGTGCCAACAGAGCTGATAGGCACTAGGAATTGATATGGTTGAAATGGACTAGACCCTACAGCAATTTTTAAAAGGAGTGTTACATGAACAAATAACACTTGCCTGCAAATACACTATTTTTTAAAATTTGAATAATTTGAATTTAATTTTTAATTTGAATAACTTTAATAAATTTGAATAATTGTGATTAACTGCTCATTGTTTTTAATGTCACTAATGCCACCTCCATTATGGATAAGTGCCTATATTTCCAGTAAAGCAGCTGAACAGCTTGAGGTAGATTAAATTCATGGGTTTTCTGTCTTTAACTCCAAGACAAAAAAACAGGTTTTAGCATTGAAAGCAAAAGAAATGCAGCGGCCTCCAGGAGCTTGTTTCAGTGTTCTCTGTCTTGTTCTGGAAATATTTTCACCCCCTCTTAACAATGGTCCGGTAAGATTTGAAAATTTTGTGTTCAGATAAAAAATCCATTGAAGACAGCAGAGGAACCCTTGGAAGTTCCTCCATCATCAAGTGAGGAGAGGACCTGAAGAAGTGGTAGGCTAGGCGCCAGGACCCTTCTTATATTGTCTGTCTGCAATGTTCATTGCAGTCCAGATATAACTCAGGCTTTGTGCATGATGTAAACACTGGAGCCCAGAAACACTAAATCAATGATATATAAGTATTTTTTTGCTAAAACCATATCAGAAAATAACAGAGATTCCAAGTACAGCATGATTAGTCCTAATGCAGCTAATCTCCCCACTCTGTTGCGAAACCTTGATGTCCTGTTCAAGCTGGCTGCTGGGAAAGCCTGTTGGCTATCAGTAAGTGGGAGGTATTTAGGAGACATGCAGTAGTGGTGCATAGGAACATGATTCAGTGGTGGGCTTGGCTGTGCAGGGTTAACAGCTGGACTTGATGACTTTAAAGGTCTTTTCCAACCAAAGCAATTCTGTTATGATTCTTCAATTCTATGATTCTGTGATCAGGCATAGGGTGAGAGAGATTTTGTTCGCCCAAGCCAAAACCCAGCCATTTTTTGATTAGCAGTTCAGTGATAAGGAAAACCACATACCACTCCTTATCCCTGTATCTTGCTTTTTTCATTACTAGTGTAGATGAAGCCCAAGGCCCTGAACATCCTCTGGAACACAGCCTGAAGAAGCGTTTTAATGTGAATTTGGATGTTTACAATGTGGATGTTAGGAGAGTTTTGCTGTTGAGGGAAGTCCTGGGCTCCAGTTTAACAGATGGTATATCCCACTGAATTCAGCAGGTGGTTAAACAAACCTGTGGAGAAGTAAAAAGGAGATGAATCCACATGAACTTGAATGTAACTTGCACAGCAAAGGTTTGATTCAGCTCTTTGCAAAAGCCTTAATGAGATGTTTTAAAATTCTTGAACTGTGATAAAACAGTAAATGTCTTTTTTGTGTGCCTACACATATATATATATATATATACACAAACACCATAAAGGAATATATATATTTCAAATATCTAGTAAGATCAATACTATTAGAAAGCATTTAATATGTTAACCTCTCTATTTCCAATCATAACATTTTGTCTAACTACAGAATGTGGCACTTTACCAAACGGAAATTTTTTTCTTCTAGAAGTACCCTGTCATGGTTTATCATGTGAGAAATTAACATAGCTGTTAATTTGATTAAATTGGATACAGGATACTCCTTTATCTAATCTTCTGGAATATGTACTGTTTCTTTCCAGGCATCTGTTATTGCATCACAGTTACTTAATTTTTTAAAACAGCAAAATTTTCAGTGTAGATTGAAATCAATTCATGTGTACTTATTTGGAAAAGAAAACCTACAGGCACCTTGAAAGAAAGTGAATTGATTTTTTTTTTGGTTGAGAATGTAATAGCCATAACAACCATTATGTACATTAAAACTATAAAACAACTGAAACAGCTACTAGGGCTAATATCAAAATTAATCCAGGAAAAGTCTATTTAATAGTTTTGGGGTTTGGATTCCAAAATATGTGAGATTGGAATGAATTTTTGCAATGAAAAATAAATAATAAGAAAGGTCTTTTGCTATTGTGGCTTAAAGAATGCAGACTTTCTTAGGGACAAAGGAATGTAGTTTACCTGGGAGGACAGACCCTTGTCCATTATTGTAGCTGCAGCCATAGTATGTTTACAGGTATTTCTGCATGTTCTTTGCGAAGAATTCATGATGAAATTCCATAGAAACATCTGACAATGTGCAGATAAAAAAAATCCAGAAACTGTACACTGGGAATGCATTTACTCAAAAAAATAACTTTTATAATCACCTGCAATGCAAATGAAAAGCTGGTGTTATATCACTAGCTCATAGAAATTATAGTAGTAGTTCCTATTTGACAATTTATCCAGCTAGCCAAAAAATGGGTAAGTCATTTTAATAGATAGCTAAATTACAGCCACAGATGGAGTACCAAAATCAAAATTCGATTTTTCTATTTACGGTCTGTTGCTTAACATAAAGAAGTGATAATGGATCATTTTGGTACCAAAGATATATTTCCTCTTTTTGAGCTGTTTTATCAGCCTGCTGGAATTGCAAACTTGCACTCCCTCTTCTTAAGGTTGTAGCAGCAACACAGTTTGAACATTTGTCTTCTTTAAGTGACTCTTGAAAAGTGTCAGTTTTGCCTGTCTCAAGATATGACCGTAATAAGCAGGACACAATTTGATCTCTTGTCTAGGTTATCAACACTTTGGGGAGGGATGCTTTTTTCACTAAAATAAGTTATGAAAAAGCAAACTGCCCAAGGTTGTTAAAACTGATAGTAAACATTGATCTGCTGCTAAAATGAATTTAGAAAAGATCACCAGTGAAGGAGGAGAAAAGGGATTTTAGAATATAACAATAATATTCACCTGTATGAAAGATATTCTTACAAAACAGATAGTGCAAATATGTTTTTATATCTACCAATGGTAGCTGTGCATCATAATAAAAAAAGAGCCTAAATTAATTCAAAATACTTGATATAGATTAGAAAATCATTGTTAAACACATTACCTATGCAGACTGTGCAATTTTTATTGGACCTTATTTAAAACAGACATCTTCAGACAATACCAGACAAAAGCATTCTGTTGGACCATGGCTAGACCCATTTGGTTATGTCCCTGACCAGGGATATAGACCAAATCATCTCCTGAAGGCACTTTCAAGACTGTGCTTCTATGACTTCTTTGTGCAACTCTTTGCTTGTATTCCAAAAAAATGACAGCTGGAGCATAGTGGAACATCTATTAACATTTTCTGAAGGAATCTTTTGAGAAAAAAATATTATCTAAAGTTCTGTCTACTTTTATAAGACTAAAACAAAAGGGAAAGTGATTCTGAACACTGTTAATTATCTGTGATGGTGGCTCTCACTTTAGTAACATTCACTATTTCCCTGAGACTATTTATTCCCCTCCAGAAATGGTTCTTCTTTTGCTGGGTTTTGGATTTTTTACGTGGTTTTTTATTCCTGTTTCTAGTAAGCCTCAAATTACTTTTTCCTTAGCACTGCTGTCTGTTGTTACTGATTGCATTTGTAGATGAAATAAGGAATTCAAGCCTTTGTTTTTCATATACCTCCATAACATGCTGCATTGAATGTTTTATGCTTTATATATGAAAAATAATGATAGTGATAGTCCTGGTATTTGCAATATAAAAAAAAAAATAATTGTTAATCACTCTAGAAAGGAAGGTGATTTTGCTTTGGTCTGTATAACTCTAATTATTTCTGCCTGAAATACATTCAAGGCAGCTGTGTAGGAGTTGAATTGTTCAGACTTCACAGTTTGCTTTTTTTTTCTCTTCTACTTATATGGGTTTTTTTTATTTTTTGTTTTTAAATCAAGTGCAGACAGCCAAACCGTAAGCTTATGACTATTACTTAAAGATACACAAATAGATATGATGAAATGAAAATAACACCCTTTAGCATAATGTAAGCCATAGTGTGAGCAGAACTAGTTCATGAATACATTTAATAGATCTAGAGGGTTCTCTGAAAAACATCAAAATTGGTTTTAAAAGTGTCATCAATGAGGAGAATTAGAAAAGCCTGGATTCCTCTTGTTATTTATTAGAAAAAGCCCAACAAAACTACTATCTCTGCATAACCATAGTTCAGTTTGTTCAAGAAGTATCCTTAGTATCTGAATTAATAATAGCATGACTGATCTAAAGAAACTTGAGTTTTTGCAAGATATGCCAGTGTGCTGTAGCATTCTAATCAATAGTCCTTCACTTAGAAAATGAAATGCTGACATGTTCTGCATCATTATGGCTTCATCTAATATTTCCATCATCCCACTGCTGTATTTTAGCAGTGCATTTCTGTGAAGTGAGAACCGCCCATAAGTGAGTTTTGGTACTGAAAACAGTGATGCTGAATTGAGTTTCTTTTCCTGCCTTCTTGCTAGTCCCAGTACGTGCGTCAGGAGGACACATCTGACCCTCAGGCCAACAGCCAGAGCAGGAAAAATGCTCCCTGTTCAAGGGAAGGCCCTCCAGTCCGAAATAAAGTGCAGAGAAATAGATGATCATTCAAGGCACGTTTTAGGGAATGAAGTTGAGGGTATCAAAGCTATGACATACGTTGTGAGAGTGTGCAAGGGCAATTGAAGGCTCGGAGTCCCTTAGGGTAGGATAGGGCCTAGCAAGTGTAGAGAGGAGCGCTGAGAGTGTCTCTGTATCAACTCTACTTTCCTGCTTCTGTGACAAGTTCAAGAAATTCTACATAGCTCTGAATTCTGTCAAAAAAATCAGCCACTTTTTTTGTCACTGAAGAATTCTGCTTTTCCAAAACTGGCATGTTAGGACTATGCATGGATATATACGAATTTGCAAGAAAATAAGAATTGTTTGAGTTCTGATATCTGTTTTTCCTTATCCTTGGGGAATGGAGATGGATCCTTTTGGGAAGGAAAAGTGTCAAGTATAACTTTGAAATGATAGCTCTAACAGAAAAATAATAATAAAAAATCATATGGTTTATTTGTTTAAGAAAATCATTTGTTTATTCCAAAAAATTACTGAGTCTTGAAAATTTGTTTCTAGATATATGTTCTCCAGTTTATTATTAGATTATCTTAAAAAATAAAAGCAGTTTTAGACTCAACATTCTCAATTTGAAAATTTAATTTATGCTACTTTGTTTAAATTAAAGTCCATCTATCTTTCTGCACATGCTTATTAGTTTCCCCATGTCCCTAATTCTTTGAGTTTCTTTAATGCAGTTTTTTCTCAAGGTTTTCATTTGGATTGCAGTATTAAAGACAATGTTGTCTGTTTCCCTCAGCAGTCCCTGAATTCCAAAACAAACCTTGACTCTGACCTGTCTGTGTTTACAAAGCTCCCTGGATCACAGTGTCTAAGCATCTCACAAATTTGATGGCAATTACCTCCTTAACACCTTGCCATGTAGGCAAAAGGCACTAGTTCACCTTAAACATTTTCTAGTAATTTATGCTCCATGTTTCAGAAATAATTATTGTAAATTTTTAAATAGCAGTATCTACCTAGAAACATATTGATCTCTGGCATGTCTAATATAGAAACCCAGTGCAGTTACACAGAAGGCAGTTTCTAGTTCTGTACAAATTGAGTAGATGCAATCAACCCTGTGAAAAAACTGCTGTCCACATTTTGCTGATTAGGAAGAGTTATAAACAGGAGTTAAACAGATAGATCACAGAAGAATCCTGCTATGAAGCCAAATCATTTGTCTTAACCTTAGGCTATGGATTTAAGCAGGGGATTTACTTGTCTCTAACTAAGACCTCTATGCTGCAGGCTGTTTTTTCTAAAATCAATGGCAATCTATGTTCATGGTCACTTATATGCATAAGTTATATCTGCAGAAATACTTCTTGTTCAAAAAAAAAACCAACAAAAAAAACCAAAAAACCCCCACCAAAAACAAAACAAAAAAGCAAGATGAATGTTGCAATAATATAGGGTTTAATAATCTATGGAAATAAACAAGAGATGAGTTTATTTGCTTTTGCACAACTGTAAAATGATAATGAGATGTCTAAGAGGTTTTCTATTCATATACAGTCGTCTTCACTTACAATAAATTACATATTTTTCATTTCCTCCTTTCTTCAATCTTTAATTTTATTCAGCCTTCTAGATTAAATAGTTAATTCACATCTCAGAGGACAACTGAGCCTCTATGGCACATTGATTTTGATGAGTCACTTACAACTGCATTACTAGCTCCAGATATAACACAGGACCTATTCACAGATGCTCATAAATAAATGTGATGGCAGAAGTGCACACTAAAGTGCTTATGCACTTTGGTTATTCATCCTGCACAAAGGCAGCAGGAACCAGTGGCGAGTTGCACAGCTCTAGCGACTCCAACAGTATTTGGATGCAAGTTAAAAAGGATTCAAAGGGCTACTTTTTCCCAAGTACTTTCTACAGATAATTTTGTAATATTTTGACATCTCTGAGGTATGTTAAGCAACTCCTCTGCTCTAAAATGTATACCTGAGATATTTACCAGGACATTAAAATTAAAATCTCACTAGACTTTTTGCTTTCTCGAACCTACATTTTCAGTTCCATCTCTCCTCTACTGAATTTTTTGTATTTTGGTCATCATCATCAATACTCTTCTGACATGACTATGTGCATCTTATCTTTCTTAATTGTTATGGAATAGGTGAGGATACAGAGAAAACTGCCTGGCACTGTACTGATAAAAGTCATCTCCGTTCCAGAAATATACGAGAGAAGTTTCAGTCACATTTTTAGAAATCTGGGCACATACACCATATTTTGAATGAATTTTGAACTTTTTGATATATCACCTTAATTGAATTTCCTATTTTGTCTTTTTTGTTATATTTTATTACATATATTTTCTATCTCTTCTCTCATTTACTTCTTAACTAAAATGGAAAATATCAATGTTACACTGTACTTTCATGTGTCAGATGAAAAATAACAAAAGACATAACTACCTGTCATGGTTTAATCCCAGTCAGCAACTAAGCACCACACAGCTGTTCACTCACTCGCTCCCCTCCGCTGTGGGACTGGGGAGAGAATCAGAATTGTAAAAGTGAGAAAGCTCATGGGCTGAGATAAAAAGAGTTTAATAACTGGGGGGAAAAGTTCAATAAAATAATAATAAATTAAAAGAAAATAAAAAGAAAATAGCAGAAGGAAAGAAATAAACCCCAAGAAAGATGAGGAATGCAAATGAAAATAATTGCTCAACATCAAGCAACTGATGCTCAGCCAGTCCCCAAGCAGTGGCCCCATGCCAAGCTCCCATCTAGTTTTTGAACTGAGCATGATGCCATGTGGTATAGAATATCCATTTGGTTAGTTGGGGTCAGCTGCCCTGACTCTGTCGCCTCCCAGTCCTCTGTGCACATCCAGCATACTCACTTGGTGGGGCAGTGGCATAAGCAGAAAAGGCCTCGGCTCTGTGTAAGCGCTGTGCTATCAACACTGTTTATAGCATGAAACCAATACATAGCTACTATGAAGCAAATTAATTCTATCTCAGCCTAACCCACAAAAAAACCCACCAAAAAACCCCAAAAGAATCAATGAACTTGCAAATGACAACTCAAAAAATATTTAAACATTGAACTTAAATATTAGCACATATGTTAGACATAAAAATCTTTGTCTTTAGTGTAGATCTTGAGTAGTATTTGGGGAAGATTTTAATCTAGTCTTGATACTTTATTATTCTTTCAATTTTATTTTTTAAAGAACATTTTCTACTGATACTGAAATTTCTTCAGACTTTTCCTAGAGATCCTCTCTTAACAGTAACTCTGGTGAAGGAAGCTCCCTGAAGATGTCTATCATGAGAATACTAGTGAAAAAAATTATCTTAAATAACTTTGCCTGTGATATATTTATATATATATTGTGCTGATTTAAAACTTTTTTACAGTCAAATAACTTTATACTTCTAATGGGACATATTTTTGCACATTATCAAAAATATTGTGTGCAATATACTGTTGAACTTTTCAATTTCTGCCCATTAAACTAATTGGAATAACAGTAACAAATTTTGTGGTTTGTAAGGAACCCTTAAGTAAGGAACCCTTTCTCGAATTATAATTAATTCAGTGGAATGAGGTCTTTTTTTTATACAGGACAGCTGACAAAACATATTGGAAAGCAATCAAAGTAGAGATTGATAGTAGTGTTGCACCTTGAAAACACATTTTAGTTTCTGCATCTTATCTTTTTTGATCTTGGGGAAACTGTGCATAAATATCCTGGTAAGAGAGACAAGATAATAAGCCAAAGCCACCTGTCCAGAAGATGAACTCCAGACTTTCTTCAGACTGTAATCTGATCTTTTGTATTCTCTAAATTGTAAATATTTCTTCTGTGCATTTATGTTTACAAGACCGTAACAAGCCAAGTTTGCAACTACAGCTCATTACAGAATTACAAAGAGCAAATGTTAGAATGCAGGCTTTAATTGTACATGGATTTGTGAGTCGTATTAAAATCACCTGGCTGGATTTCACATTTTGATATCACAGTTCTTTCAAAGCACTGTATAGGAAGTTGTGTTCAGGATAGAAAGTTTCTGACATTACTCATAAGTTTTCGAAAGCAGATGCTTTCACAGTTGTAGTATTGAGTTAGTAGAATTTAGTAAACTCTTTGAAAACAATCCTTTATCACTGCTTAAATGCTAGTGTAATATTTCTTAATAGAACTTTGTAAATCAAGTTTTCAAAATGAAATAATACTATGAATTCATCAAAATGTTACAATATCAATGTCACATAGTACAGTCCAAATTTTCCCTATTCTCCTAGTATGCACCATTTCGGAAGCATTATAAAAATATTAGAAGAATGTAAGGCACTACAAATTCCTTCTGATGTTCACAGAGCACTAAGAGCAATGCCAAAAGTGTTGGTATCTCATATTCTACAGTTTTTCAGCAGTGTTATCGGCATTTGGATTTTTATATAATCTAATTATGTCATTTCAATCTGTATTGACATATATAAATTAATTTCTGTGAATGTTTGTGCATGTATAAACATATACAGAAGAGAATGAATATGGAAATTATATGCTCTACTTCTGTATTATCTCAGAGATGGCAGGGATTCATATTCATATTCCATATTCATATTAATGGAACAAGCCATAAAAGCCTGTATGAGTTTCCTGGGAATACCACATTTTAAAGAATTATCAAGTGCTAACATATGAATGGTGGATTTTTTTCTTTTGTTTTGGTTTGATTTTTTGTTTGTGGGTTTTCGGGGTTTTTTTTATGTTGTGCTGGATATGCAGAGATGGAGGGAAAAAAGAAGTAGGAGTAGCCCTCAGAGGGTATGAGAAAAAAGACTCTAGAACTCACTAATGAATGTTATTTTTTATCTTTAAATCATTCTTATGCAAATTTTATGTAAATTGTATGAAATTCTTGTCTGTGCATGAAAAGAATTGGTATCTGTAGAGGAACATAATATCTACAAAAACACTGAAATGAAATCCTTGTTGTTTTCAATTCCTAACAACACAGAATTACTGAATTTTGCTCCTCTATACCCTTTTTCAAATGAATGAAATTATTTGTAAAATTCACAGGCTTACTATTTTTGGTTGCTCAGAAGTTAGCATAATTTCTGACTAGTTTTCTTTTACTACTTATACAACAACCATCTTGTACAACCTCATGAAATTCCAGTAGGGTCAAATTTGACCTGGTTGTTCATAGAGAGGGTTTGCTGCAAAAAATACTCTACATGTTTTGAAAGCATTTTGAGTGCCCTAGTTGAGCCATATATGATATTTCATGCTGGAGTTTGGCAGTGTACATGAGCTTTATTCAGGGTCAATTTCACTAGGATGTGTACCCAGATATTTCATTTTTATGCTCTTTATAGGTATCAAACCACAGGAATTTCCACATCTTGACATGTTCAAAATTCTCTTTAAACTCATGTGTCTGAAGAAAGATTTTAAAAAAATCCCTAAACTTGTTTTCATAATCCTTAAAAATATGCAGAGTGTTAATGTAAGTTTCAGTACTGGTAAAATCCTAAAAAGAGAATTAAACTCTTCTGTATGTAACAATAATGAATATCCACCATTAGAAATCATTTGTATTTTCTATAAAAATCATGGAAGAAGAGAAAATTGTATTAGTTTTAAAGATCAGACATCAAGTAACAAATTCTCATATTAAATATATTTTAAAACTGCACAATGTTTGTGAACTAAGGAATGTATACTCAATCCCAGAAACAACCTATGGAATTTTGTATTCAATGTATTTTTCTGCAGTTTGTAATTTTTTCAGTGCCTGAATCCTCCACACTCCTTTCTTCCAGAGAAGTTTAAGAACAACTTTCTAACTTCTACACTCCAATAGTGCAAATACTTCAGAATACAGGGGGAAAAAGAACACTAAAACAAATAATACATAACTACAAAGACAAATGCAATTATGGCCTGCCATTTCTAATGTACTGTTTACATGTGGCTCAACAGCTAAAAGATAAAAGAAATATCAATAATCTCTAGCACCTGAAAGCACATGTAAACAGTAAATAGATTTTCTCATCAAGGAAGTGCCGCTGTTGCTAAATTGATGCTTGACCCCACTGAGTTCATATCAAGTTGTGCAGCCACACTTTTCCACATCTTTTCTTTCTTTCCTCACTTTCAGGTTTGTAGTTTGGTGTTACTGGATTAACTGTATTTCAGCTGTATTGTAGCCTATATATCATAGACTGCATCGTTCTTTGTCAGTGGCTGCATTTTTGCCTATATTCTTTGGGTTATTCTCTTGATTTGGTTTGCTTTGGTTTTTGACAGAGTAGAATGTTCTTATTGTGACCACAGTCCTAAGCAGAGAAATAGTGTAAGTACTTCAGAATTTCTCACAGCACACATACCATGATTTATGCATGTTCTGTGAAGCAGTGGTCATCTGCACTGGAGTGCAGCACATTGCCTGTGAACGTCCCACTGCACACACTCATCACAAGAGAGTAAAACTCTGCTTTAACTGAAAGATCACAGGGCCACCCATACACTGGCAGTCAACAGACATTATGGTCATTATGGTCAACAGACCATGGATCAGCAAAAGCAACTGCCTCCCATTCCTGTAGGCTTGTGAGAATATACAGAAAATACAGTTATGAACTGGAGTTGGAATGGAAGGGGAAGGAAAAGTGGCCATCAAGACTGTGACAGAGGTTCAGGATTTCTTTGCCTAATTTATGCTCCATAACAAATTGAATAGAACTTACAATGGAGATAGTTGGTGTTAAAAAAAATATCTCTGTGAGAGGAGAAAAGGCATACTGGCAAGGTCATGAGAATTACACACAGATCTGTGAAATGGGATCGCAAAAGATTGGTTGTTAAGCTTTTGGAAGGGAACCATACATCATCATTGAGGATCTTGTGTCTTCAATAAGCTATTCTTAAGGGAAAGAGGTGAGTCTGAAAAACTATTGCACGTGTAGATAACTGGTAAAAAAGGGTATGTGGAACACAAATGCATATCTTAGACATATAGGGGTGCAGCTAGGCATGAAAAGTCAGACTGTGAAAGTAGGTGTAGTACAACTGTGTGTCCTACTGCCTTAGGAATTAAGGCACATACAACAAAATCAGTAGCGGGAAAACACTGCTTTTGGGAAAGGAAAGCTGCTTCCATTTTTTCCTGAGAGAAAGGGAAAACTGACTCTTTGGAGAATAGTAAATACATGCATCAATTTAAAAATCTTTCTTATGTTTAATTTTACATTTTTCCCTGACCTCTAAAAATTTTTGTGTTGACTAGCCTAAGTGTTTAGGTGACTTCATATCTGAGGAGAAAAAAGCACACAAAACAGCTGTACCTGCTAACAAAGCCTATTGATTTGTGCTTGCTTTCAGTCCTGTTCAAGTGGCACAGAGAAAAATAGTTGATCTTAACATCCTGTGCTGTGAACTAACTGTAGTAGATGAGCAAAGGGAATGAAGCTGAAGGACCTCTCGGCAGATGAGAATAAATAATGCTGGTTATTTATTGTTGGTTAAAATGACATTGATCTCTGTCGATGTAAAAGTAAAGGAAAAGCCAATGTTCTGGTACCATTCAAAGAAATGTTTTATAAATTGAATAGGGGCAAAATTGCAATACTTTTAATAACCTGATTTTAAAAAAACTTATTCTTCTCTGTGATATTCTTTTTTATTTTTCAGCCAGAGGAAGGTACTTGCTTCTAAATAGCTAAAATTAAGCAATTGATTAATCAATGCCTCATTATTACACACTTAATAATAAAAACTGGAGATCTTTTTTCCTTAATTTTAGTTTGTTGCAGTTACTAAACAAGGAAGATCCACATATACCTGAGTAATTTCAAGAAAGACAATGCTTTTTAAATTGTATTATTTCATGAGAGAGGGAAAAAATAGCATTCAAAATGAAGATAACATTAGAATGTTCATGAGGACCATTCATCTCGCATGTTTTGTGGGTTTTTATATTTGTTTAGTTCTGGCCACAGAAATTAGCAGTACAAAATGTTCTAACAGGTTAATTGCTTCAAAATGCACTTAAGTCTGGTTTCCATGGTTATCCCACTCACAATCCAGAAAATACTGAATGTGACAGTACTTGGAGCATTGTTTAAAAAAAAAACAAAACAAACCACAAACAAAAAACCCACATTTCAGGTAACTGCATTATAGAGGAGAAGGTAGGCAGAAACTCACTGACAGCTAGGTTTTGCAGTCCTGAAAAATTTACCTTGATTTTTTAATTGCTCTCTCATGATGGTTTGGACTTCTTCTTAGGATCATAAAATCAGATAATAATTTAGGTCTGAAAAGATCTCAGGAGGTCTCCAGCTCAATCTCCTATCTAAAGCAGGGTCTTTTATGAGATTCCACCAGGCTGCTCAGGGTTTATCTGGCTGGGTCTTGAAACTTACAAGGCAGGGGACTGAAAAACTTGTCAGGGCAAGATCATACCATGGTAGATCATTAGAATTCTCCTAGTTCCAAACCCCCTGCCATGGGCAAGGACACTTCTCACTTGACCAGGTTGCTCAAAGCCTCATTGAACAGTCTTGAACATTTCCGGGGATGGGGCATTCACAGCTTCTACGGGCAAGCTCATGCAGTGCCTCACTACCCTCAAAGTAAAGAATTTCTTCCTTACACCTAATGAGAACCCACCCTCTTTCAGTTTGGTGCCATAACCCCTTGTCCTCTTGCTGCACTGCTACCAATGTTTTACAAAAAGTCCCTCTCCAGCTCTCTTCCAGACTCCCTTTAGTTACTGGAAGCTCCTATAAGGCCTTCTCTGGGCCTTCTCTTCTCCAGGCTGAATAGCCCCAACTCTCTCAGCCTGTCTCCATAGCAGAGATGCTCCAGACCCCTGATCATCTCCAAGGCTCTTCTCGGGACTGACTCCAACAGATCCATGTCCTTCTCATGTTCAAGTGCCCCAGACCTGGATGCAAAATTCCAGGTGGGGTCTCACCACAGCAGAGGGGCAGAATCACCTCCCTCAGTCTGCTGGCCATGTTTGATACAGCCCAAGGCAGGACTGGCTTTCTGGGCTGTGAGTACACATTGCTGGCTCATGTGGAACTTCTTTTCCACCAACAGCCCCACATCCTTCTCCTCAGGGGCTGTTCTCAATCTGTTCTCCACCCAGCCTGCATTTGTCCTTGGAATTGCCCTAATCCAGGTGCAGGACCTTGCACTTGGTCTTGTTGAAGTTCATGAGGCTATCATGGGCCCAACTCTAAAGCCTGTCCAGGTCCCTCTGGATGGCATCCCTTCCCTTCAGTGTGTGACTGCACCATCCAGCTTGGTGTTATCAGTGATCTTGCTGAAGGGGCCCTAGGTCCCACTGTCTATGTTGCTGACTAAGATGTTAAACAGCTTTTAAGAAATGTCTTGGGACACTGCTATAAAATCTTTCTTGGGCCTCGTGGTGCTGAAAGTTGCTCCTGTTTAACTCTTTAGCAATACTTAACATAGTGTGATGCAAACAGCCAGAAAACTGCTAAAGATTCTCTTCTTACATTTTTTTCACTGACCTATAAACAATCAATCAGTCTTAAAGTAATATTACCAATGATTTGCTCCGTGTATTTCGCTGAGATAGGCCAAAATATCATCTATTGAGCCCAGAAAGCATGGCTAGAATTAAGTAAGCCTAGCAAGAAGACATTGGGAAACAGAAGCTTCTTCAGAAATAAGTCCTCCAGTATTTCTTTGCAGCTGAACAAACTTTTATTACATTTTTGTGTCTTTTTTGAGTATACAGTCTATGAATCAAAGGTCTGATAGGCAGACATAAGACTGCATAGCTTCATATTAAAAGGAACTTTGAAACTATGAAATTGTGTAGATATGAAGATTCTTGTTCAGTTAGGTTTAGAGGTGGATTTAGATTATTTCTTAGACTTATTGATCTTAAAAGATCTTTGCCAACCAAAATGATTCTATGATTCTATGTCATGAGTTCTTTGAAAAATCAAGTTGCAATCATTTCATCCTGGACATCTGGAGATAACATTTTTGTTCAAAGTTAAAATTTTAATCGTTAAAATTCATATAAAGGAAAATTTTCCTGAGGCGTTCTAGAGGCTTTGTCTTCCTAAGCCCTTGAGAGGAAGTCTTTCTACACCCTTCTTCCATCATATCAGTGTCATGGAAGCATAAATGTTCACATGCATGAGTGTTATACTGGTATTTCAGTATAACCTGGGCTTTATACTTCTATATTCCAAGCATGAATTGAATAAGATGCATGAAAGAACGGATACAAAAACAAAGCATTGAAACAAACTTCATTTCAAAGGAGCAGCAAGAGCACTACTGGTCCGTGAGGGAGATGCACAAGGAGCTAAGGGTGACAGGCAGAGCAGTGACCTGGGCACAGTTCTGCACGATCTTAGCAGTACCAGGTTGGTGACAGGGACAAGTTCTACCTACAGTCACAGAGAAGGCAAGGAAATGAGCCATGTCTTGGGCCCATCCATCAGACAGGTCCAGAGACTGAAAACAATGTGACCTATAGCACTGGTCCAAGATCCATTTTGGAACAGCAAAAAGCAGGATTGGGCACAGTCCAGGTTACTCTACAGCAATGCTTGCTATGTTAGGGTTTCCTATCCTTCCATTAAAGAAAAATAAAAGCCCAAGGGAGATGGTCAGGGCCGGTAAGGTTTGGAAGGGCCCTCAGGTCCATGACAACTGGTTGTCTTGTGAGTGCATATTATGTTGTCTGACTTCTGACTCAAAAATTACTGTCATATCTGGCCAGGTGAGAAAGTGGTCTTTTTGAAATATATCCATATTACTAAAGAGTTTTTCAAAATTTATGAAAACACTGGAATTGAGATGAAGATGAATAGTGATGCTAATTATGATATTTGCTAACTTCAGGATACCAAACCTGTAAATATTTATTTCCTGGTATTGATTTCTTAAGATGATACTTAAATGAGGTTAAATAAGGTTTAAATAAGGTTTCTTTTTCTTCTTTTCCTCTTTTTTACCACCTAATTTCTCTGCAGACCTCTCCCCCTCCCCCACCCCCCCCACCTTGAGTTCTGTAGGCAATTAAGTTTTGAAACTGAAAAAGACAAGGGAAAGGAAATTACAGGCTCTACGAACCAGCTGTGATCTTCACATCATCTGAAAATACAAGATGAGAAATGTGCCCAAGAACGAGCTATTTGATTTTGTAAAATCTCTGATTCTTGTTTTTAAAGAAACAACTAAAAACTACCAAGCACTTCACACCTTTGTTCTGTTTTATGTGTCCCTTTATTCGGGACTGATGAGTGTCAGATGAGAGGAAAAGAACTTCTTTAATCTTCAGTATAGGAAAGAAGATGCAGAGAGGGAAGGTGGTGGATTGACCTTCACTGGTCTCCAGGTGCCCACCAACCTACTCTCACTCAACAGGATGGAGGAGAAAAATATGATGAAAGATTTGTGGGTTAAAATAAGGATAGGGAGAGCACTTAGCAATTACCATCATAGGCAAAACAAAATCAACTTGGGGAAATCAATTTCTTAACAGACAAACAGAACAAGATGTAGAGAAATAAGAACAAATTTTAAAAACTGCACCTCACCCCTGCCCTCTTCATAGGGTCAACTTTCCCTTGACTTTTCTACCTCCTCCCTCCAAGCAGCAGAGAGGACAGGTTGCGGCCATTGCAGTCAGTTGATCACATGTTTTTGCCACTCCTTTCTTCTCATGTTCTTCCCCTGTTCCAATATGGAGTCTCTCCCATGTGAGACAGTCTTTCATGGCTTTCTCCAGCATGAGTCCTTCCCATGGGCTTCAGTTCTTTGGGAACTACTGCAGTGAATGTTCTTTCCATTGTGTGCAGTCCTTTAGGAATTGACTGTTCCAGTGTGGGTCACCCACAGGAAAAGTGTTCCTATCAGGAGACCTGCTCTAGCATGGACTCCTCTCCATGGGGCCACAGATCCTCTCAGAAACCTGTTCCCATGCAAGCTTTCCATCGGGCAACACCTTGCTCCAGGATACAGCCTGCTTCAGCGTGGACTCCTTCATGGTCAGCAGCCAGGCAACCCGTGTTACCATGAGCTGCAGGGAAGTTTCTGCTCTGGTACCTGTAGCAGTCCCTGCCCCTCCTGTACTGACCTTGGTGTCTTCAGGGTCATTTCTCTCACATATTTGCTCTTTCTCTCTCAGCTGCTGCATAGGTATTTAACACTTTCTTAAATATCTGACTGGCTCATCTCTGCCCAGCATCAGGTCCATCTTGTAGCCAGCGGGAACTGTCTGTCCAACAAGGAGACAAGTTTTGGCATCTCCTCACAGAAGTCACCTCTGCAGTTTTTCACCAGGAAAAGCTTGCCACGTAAAGACAATGGAGATATTGTCCCAATAAAAGTATTAGAGCTGGATGACTCATATTATTTCTGGAGAGTCTTTCATAACTCTAAATGCAATTAGCAAATATTTCACTTTCTTAAAACTCCTGCTAACATTTATGGTTCCCTATATTCCTTATTCTCCTGAAATATCTAGTTTGGTAGTGGAACTAATTTATAATCCTTGTTTCCCTGGGGTTTTTTTCAGTTTTTCTTGTTTCAAGCTTTTCTCAGATAGAGCATCCTAAGTGGCAAAGCAAATTCTGTTAGACAAAGAACAATACCACTGACCACCATCTACACAGAGCCTAAATTGATTAAAAAATGAATGGAACTGTACTCTAGAAAGCATTTATACTTGTTTGAATTAATGATGGCGGGGACTTATTTAGGTGTGCATGAACCATATCACCTCAGCATCATCCGTAATAAAAGACTTTGACTGATGTTATGCATATGGATGAAATAAACAGGTGATGCTTCCTAGAAGAAAAGATCAAGATGTCAAGAGAACAACAGAAAAAGAAGAAGAGGCCATACAGGAACATTAACAGAGTAGTAAAAATTCAAATCTTAATGTTTGTGCACATATATTTGCAGAAACACTTCAGAAGTAACACATCAGTCTTCACTGTTGGCTAACCTACGGTCAGTACCCAGAATGGCAACACTAAAATGAAATCAGATTTTTCCAAGCTTTGCTTAGCCCTACACTTGAACATAAAGCAGTGTCTTCTGTTGCAAGACAGATTCTGTTACTGTCTCAGCTCAGAACGGGCACAGAAGGAAGATAATCTTGCAGGGTAAGTGCATTCAGATTGTCTTTCTCTAGAAATGTGCTCTAGTCCAGCTGGCTTCAGAGCAGTGGATTTCCTGATATTGGCATTCCATACCCGACAAAGACATGTATACTTACAGAAACATACTACATTAAAATGAAAGGTTGCATATACCATCTCAAACTTATCAGCATGAAGACTGCTTTTGCTCATTCTTGTTCTGTAGGATTTCTGTGGCTGTGGCTATAATTTTGTAGACGTATTTCAAGACTGATAAATTTAAATATATTTTTGCCACTTTAAAATGCTTTTGTTACTAAATGACATTCCTATGGAGTGTAAAAATATATGAATGAATCTTCCTCTTGTCCCTGTGATTTATGATACATCGTTTACCACCAAATGTTATTATTTGCCATGTGATCATCATGCCAAATAGAACTCATTTGGAAAAAATCAATTTTTTTTTTTTTTCTGAAAGAAATTAATTTTGAAGGAAGCATAAAGAATATCAGCCTGGAGAGTTAAATTATGGAAAAAGCTATAAGCAACTGACAATGGAACCTTTTATTGCTAAATACCAAGAAGGTCTCATAGGCAGCATGTGATAAACAGGAATCCTTCAGGATATACAAAGCAAACCTGAGAAACAGATTGACAAGAGTGAGGTTGATAAAGAGTAAGTAATAAAACTGATAAAGAGTGAATCAAGCTAAAAGAATTCAATACCATTCTCCTAACTACCTTCCAATAATAAGTATCAAAAAATGGAAGTAGAAATCAGGATTTTTTAACATAATGCTTTAAGAAAAACACCGCAATCCTCTGCTAAAAGACCTGAAATAAAACTACTATATTGAAAAGCAATTATCTGTATATATGTGATGAAAGATTTTAAAAATTCAAGACAATTTTTGGGTTTAAATACTTAACAGAATTTTAGGATTACCTTGAAGTAATGGAGACATGACATAAAAAATACAAGTTACACAAAATTATTTCAGTAATAAATAGACTTTCTCAGAAATTAATGAGATTTTTAATTGAATTCCAAAAAAATTAAGATAAAATTCCCAGCGGAAAATTTAATAAGATCATTGTTTTTACTACAAAACTATAAAGCATCTGACATCCAGGTATTTGAAGACCTGAAACCCTTTAGCACTTGTTTGACTGTTTTTCATGGATTCTGTGACACTAGGACACATGATTGCAAAGTTAATGTGACAAGAGTAGGTGGCAGTGCACCCACCACTGAGCCATAGTTTCTTTAGAGCAATAATGCTCACAAAAAAAAAAGGGTCCTTAGATTTTGGTTCATCTAAAACCTCAAGGCTTATTACAGCTCATCAGCAGATTAAGTGGGCACTTTCTTAAAGCATCAGTTCTACGGACAACTGGACTCATAAACATTCGAGACCACATGACAGTTGAAAACTTCTGTGCATATTTCACCTTGTTTTCCCTTGTTCAAACAAACCTTCTTTACTCCATATCATCTTCTTGCTATGTTGATGGTTCCAAACTAGAGGTCTGGTATTTCTCTCTCTCTCCCAACTTGGAGCCTTTGCCATTTGTCTAAAAAGTTTTCTGTTCCTGATATAATTTCTATAATTCCTTTTTTTTTTCTTCTCTCTTCTCCATCAATTGTCAGAGACACCTTTATTTTACAAAAATTCACCCAAACAAAAAAAACTAACAAAAAAACCTCACCCCTCCCAAAACAACCCAAAAAACCCACCACCACAAAAAAAAAAAAACCAAAAAAAA
>VZRR01003138.1:236581-257567 GCA_013398015.1 Oreocharis arfaki
CCCCCCCAAAAAAACCCAAAAAAACCCACCACAAAAAAAAAAAAAAAACCAAAAAAAAGAAAAAAAAACAAAAACAAAAAAGGGAAAAACCAACAAACCAAAATGAAACAAAAATCACTGTCTGCTTATCAGAAAAGTGCAAGCATTGTTATTATCCATTAAAGAACAGATATTCTAGTGATGGAACGACAGAATCATTTAGGTTGGAAAGACCTCTAAGATCATTGGTTCCAACCTTTGACCAATCACCACCACTAAGTATCATTCCCAGTCATTTCTTGAACACCTCCAGGGACGGTGACTCCACCACCTCCCTGGGCAGTCAGTTCCAATCCTTGACAACATTTTCAGTGAAGGAATTCTTCCTAATATCAAAGCTGAACCTCCCTCGGTACAGCTTGAGGCCATGTACTCTTGTACCATCAGTTGTTGTGTGGGAGCAGAGCCTTACCTCCACCTGGTTACAACCTCCTTTCAGGGAGTTGCAGAGTCATAAGGGCTCCCCTGAGCCTCTTTTTCTCCATGCTAAACTTCTGCAGCTGCCTCAGCTGCTCCTCATAGGACCTGTGCTCCAGACCCTTCCCCAGCTCTGTTGCCCTTCCCTGGACTTGCTCCACACCCTCAGTGTCTCTCTTTTCATGAGGGGCCCAGAAATGGACACGGCACTCGAGGTGTGGCCTCAGCAGTGCTGAGTTCAGGGGGACAGTCACTGCCCTGGCCTTGCTGGCCACACTATTGCTGATAGAAGCCAGGATGCCATTGGCCTTCTTGGCCACCTGGGCACACACTGGCTCGTGTTCAGCTGTGGTTGACGAACACCCCCAGGTCCTTTTCCACTGGGTCACTTTCCAGCTACTCTTCCTCAAACCTGTAGCACTGCAGGGGGTCGTTGTGACTAACATGCATGGCGGGGGTTGTTAAATTAAACAAGGGCTCTCAAATTTGGTTAAGTACTAGGTATACAAGGATTTTGTCAGTGTGTCACATTCAAAACGCAATGTATAGTCTAAAGTATAAAAAGATAATTCCCAGTCGAAATACAAATTAGGCATTTGAAATGATTCCCAAAATCATGCCAATGGAGGCTTCTTTTTTCTTTTTAATTTCCTTTTTTATTCTCTAAAATCAATTAAGTTTTAATATGAAAACCCCTGTAGATCTTTACTTGGCTCATAAATTTGTGTTTCATCAGTTAGCTAAAGGTGAAAATATCATATTCCTCCTACTCATCGAAGGTTTACAGGTGAAACACATTAAAGAACATTTGTATTTTCAGAATGTCATTAAAGATTGCAGAAATTAAACCTATTCTGAGGAAGGGCTATCTCAGAACCTTTAGTGTTATCTCGTCCCATTTCGGATAAAATTATTATGCTTTTTCTGTCCTCAGAAGTAAAATAGAGAAATATTTCTTCTCTCAGGCTCATCCAATCATGCAACTTTTGTTTATTCTATCTCAGACAAGTCTCTGTTCTTTACTGCAGTTACTGAAATAAATGTGCTGCTGTGAAATAACTGTTCCTTCTTTTAAGTTGTGTTTTATTATTTTAATGTTTGATTTTTCAGACCCTAAAAAAATGTTCTTGCTTTTGAGGCCAAAAATGAGCATGACCATATTTTAATGATTTAATTTAAATGTAAATTAAAATTTGGAGTATAAATATTTTTACTTCCTAGGCCTGATCAGGTCTGCACATAAGAAAAAGTGAAAGGGAGTATGTTTATCTTTAAAAGAAGAAATCTGCAAAACTAAAAAATTAAGTTCCTAACCATTTGTATATTTCTTTAAAATCATTTCAGAAAATCAGTGAAAATAAGTTAATAAAATAGGTCATAAGGACAAGCCTCTTACTGGCTGCTATCTCTGTCAACTTTAGAAACATTTCCAGTTCACACCTTTTGAAATCTGTTTTCAGTATTTCTTTAATTCTACAAATATAAGTATTTTATACCTGTGGTGAACCATCCAAAACACACAGAGAACAGCTGGAGGGTATGGGCTAATAACTTTTGTTATTGTGAATGAGTACACTGTACCTTGAACTGGGCTGGATTTTGTGCTTCCAAGCATTCAGGCATTATACTTACATCAGAATGCACAATGCTTTGTCCAAAAAAGCCTTTGAATTTGTGATAAGGAAATGGAATGGAAAAAAAGTCTTATTCACAACCACCTAAATACTTTGGCCATTCTAATCAAAACCATTAGCTAGATAATGTGAAAACAGACAGAAATGCAAAATTCACACTCTACAACCCTTTAAATTTATGCTGATGAAAAGAAATATATATTTATGTAAACTGTTAAAGCACAAACAAAGCATCTGAGGGAATATTGTCCTAGATAACAATTGTCAATATAGCTAGAAGGCTATTTTTTAAAATTTTGCATATCTGATATTACCAGATGACTAAATATTGATTAGAATGCATTCTTTTTAAAATCCTTTTCATATCTGAAATAGGTTTTCCTGGACATTTCTCTTTCCTTAGAATCTGATTGGAAAATCAGTATTGCGATACAGGTTAGAGTGACATTATAATCTGGAAAGTGACTGTCACCTTCTTAATCAATAAATCTACTCTTCAGCTCTTATCTGCTTAGTGACAAGAATGAATTTTTAAAACTTTTTTAGCCATGCTGTGCTAACAGACTTTATGCGTGATGGATTCGATTTTTGTCTTGTGGTGTCCATCAGCTGAATTATTTCCGAAGTTTTGCCTCCAAAAACAAGCTCCAGTTGACTCTATCTGTGCAAGCCCAACTACTTCAATTACTAGGTTTGTAGATGGATTCTGACAGGATTCTTAAAAATGCACTTTTCACAGAGTAGCCCACTTTTTCTAATGGAAAATTTTTTGTTGCATGTAGACTACCAAAAGATGTATTATGTATCCATGCAAATTTCACTTTGCACTTAGCTTATTATCCTTGTAGCATCACAACCTTTCCTGTCTATCAGAAAAAAATCATGCTAACATCCAATGGAAAAAAATGTAATTGTCTTTTCTAACTTAATTTTAAGGTTCAACAGAGAGTAAATGTCTGCTTAAATAGTTTATAAGTCTGAATGGTTACTCCATCACTATTAATATTATTATTATTATTAGCAGTAGTAGTAGTAATAGTAGTTATAGTAGTAGTGTTGAATTTTTTGCCTTTTTTTAACAAATGACCTAATCCACTTCAGATGAGAATTAATGCAGGGAAATTCTAAAACCTCTGACATAAAATCATAGAATCATAGTGTTGCTTGTGTTGCAAGGTACCTTTGAAGGTCACCTAGTCCAACAATCCTGCAGCGAGCAGGAACTCCTTCAATTAGATCAAGTTGCTCAGAGCCCTGTCCAACCTGACCTTAAACGTTTCCAGAGATGGAAAATCTACCACCATTCTGGGTGACATCCTCACTGTAAAAAGTTTATTCTTTTCATCTAGTCTAAATCTATCTTCTTTTAGTTTCAAACATTACCCCTTGTCCTATCGCAACAGGGCCGGTTAAAAAGTCTGTCTCCATCCTTCTTATAGGTCCCCTTTAAATACTGAAAGACCAGAATAAAGTCTCCCCAGAGCTTTCTCTTTTCCAGTCTGGACAACCCCAACTCTCTCAGTCTCTTTTCAAAGGAGAGGTGCTCCAGCCCTCTAGCAATTTTTGTGGCCCTCCTCTGGACTCACTCCAACAGGTCCATGCCCTTCCTTTGCTGAGGACCCCAGAGTTGGATGCAGCAAAGCAGAGGGACAGAATCACCTCTCCCACCTGCTGCCTACAGTGCTTTGGATGCAGCCCAGGATGTGTTTGGCTTTCTGGGCTGCAAGGGAACATGGCAGGGTCATGTCCAGCAGCACATCCACCAGCACACCCATATCCTTCTTGGAAGCGCTGCTCTCATTCCCTTCATCCCCTGTTGCGGTGATTGAGTCCACTCATAGAGAGCAGGACATCCAGTGGGTGAATTTCCCCACCCAGGACAGTGACCCTGAGGGTGGTCCTGAAGGCGATTCCGCTGTCTGAGGGCTCTGCCCCCTTGGTTGTCACTCTCTCAGGCATCCCCTCCCCAGTTTGAGAAACCCCCTCATTTCTGTATTCTCCATTGGTCAGTTTGTTCATGCATATTTATTTCCTCTGTTACATATTCTATTAAGTTCNGGCAGAAGGCTCCTGGAAGAGCCTGCACTGCCCCGACTTGCATCGAGTGGTTCCCCTGGCCGGGACACCCTCGCAAGTGCCGCCTGCCAGGCCTCCGGGCGGCCCAGCTGTCGGAGCGACAATCCCCCAGCCTGTATTGATACCAGGGCTTGCCCTGTCCCTGCACTGAGCTTTGTTGAACCACATGAAATTCCGATGATCTCACTTCTAGAGCTTTTCCAGGTCCTTCTGAATGGCATCCTGTCCCTCAGGAATGTCAACCCCAAAACTCAGCTTGGTGTCACCTGCAAACTTGCTGACGGTGCACTTCATCCCACTATGCCACGAATGAGGACATTGAATGGCACTGGTCCCCCTGAAGGACACCACTTATCACTGATCTCCATGAAGACATTAGGCCATGGACCACTACCCCTTGATATGATCATCCAACCAATTCCTAATCCTCCAAAGAGTCCACCTACCACATTTATATCTATCCAGTTTGGAGAGAAGGATGTGGCAGGGGGGACATGTCAAAAACTTTACAGAAGTCCAGATAAATCACATCTGTAGCCCTTCCTTTGTCGACTGATACAGTTACCCCATCATAGAAGGCCACTTGGCTTGGCCAGGCAAAACTTGCCCTTGCTAGAGCTATGCTGGCTATCCCAAATAATCTCCCTGCCTTCCATGTGCCTTAGAGCAGCTTCCAGGAAAATCTGTTCCATGGTAAACAACATCTTAAAAATATCCAGACTGTTGTGCTAAAACTGAACTTAAGCATTCTTTGTTTGATTGGTTACTGCCCTTTTTTCATATAAACCCAGATGCTAAAGGATCAATAGTTATGCATCAATTTTCATCCACTGGCCTTTGTGAATTACTCCTAATCTTATTTGTTTTGAACTCACTATAAGACTGCCATTCATTTCAGGATTTTAATGTTGTCTTTCTTGCTTGCTTGCTTTCTTTTTTGCTTTCTTTCTTGCTTTCTTTCTTGCTTTTTCTTGCTTTCTTGTCTTCCTTCCTTCCCTCCTTTCTTACTTTCTCTTTCTTGCTTTCTTTCTTTTCCTTCCTTTCTTCCTTCCTTCCCTCCCTCCCTTTTCTTTTTGTGTGTGTGTTTGCATTTGTTTCTTTTGTTTTCAAATAACTAATTTAAAGGTATAAGTTTAATTTCTTCTTTTTCATTTGTCTCCTATATTTAATTTTTTACATGGTGCTTTTCTTTTCTGTTCTCCTGCAACAGGTGGCAAAAAAAAAAAAAATGTTTGAAGTAACATTTTGCTGCTCTAACCATTATTCTTAGAATGAAACATCAGCCATGTCCAAATATGTGCAAACTTCATTAGTTGCCTACTTTTACTAGTCGCCTCTGTGGTGAGTAGCAAAGCTGCACACTGTGAAAGGGGCCCAGGATCCAGGTCTGGACTTTAGACAGGCTGAGAAGCTGTGGAGACACTGAAGTGAGCCATGGATATGCATGAACTTTAGACAGAGTGGGCATGTGTGTGTTCTGTGGTGAACCTCAATCCTGACTTCTTGGAGAGGAGGGAGATAAATTGGCTATCTGTACATATATTTTAGCTGACTTTTGGCAGTGCGTGAGTGTCTGTCTGTTTCTCTGTTTGCCTGGAATAGACACTCAGCCTTGCTACTGGCTGGAAGTGCAAACAAGAACATGAGCCAGGAAAACAGACATGCCCAGATGGGCTCCAGCACAACGGCAGAACGAATTGCCAGGTCCAGATATCTGGGGAATTTGGGAGCTACCCATAACGTTCTTCATGGTATAAGGTTCTCTGTGCCACAATGATATGAATTTGGGAGGAGAGTTTAAATTAAGCTCTCTGATAGCCAGAAGCATGGAGAAAACAAGAACATGTGTGTGCCTCACACTCAGAAGCTGTAGCTGTAACATGTAAATTTATGACTAAAAAAAAGTCACTTTCAAAAGAAAGAGTTTTTAAAAGTCCTTCTTTATTTTTGGTTGTTTTGGAAGATTTTAAGAAAGATCCCTTACTGTGTGGATACAGAACTGTTTTATAGTTTCTATTGCACGTTGTCAAGAGAATAAGAGGTCTACTTTAAGACCACCAATCCCAGTGTTGAGAGATTTATGGCAGCCTTTTTTTTTCCCAGCATAAACCAGTAGTTTCTAAATGAAAGGGTCTAAATTCTCTGTTCCAAAATCAGTGCCTTGTTTCTGGTTTCAGTGCCTTTAGTTTCCTCTCTAATTCAATTTTTACTTTATCAAGTATTTTAAATTTCCTTACAAAATCTTCTCCAAATGTTGATATGAAAAGAGAGGAAGTGGAAATCAAAACAGGCATAAAGATATACAATAACATCAGGGAAGTGCTCTAAAAATATTTTGACAACTGTGCTCCATTTTCAGCTTGCAGCTTGCCTATGTGCATTGTCTTCACCTAGAAAAGCATATGGACCTTAGAGATACTGAGCAGGATGTTAAAACTGAGTCCAGGTTTTAACAGGCAGGGAACTAAGGAGGAAAAAAAAACCAAAACAACAAACCCTTAATTTTAAGAGAACATAGATCAGATTAATTAAAAAAATATATATTATGGAGTCTTTCAGACTAATGAGATGGCTGAACCTGCAGGTTCTCTGCTACCAGGTCATTGGAGAGCAAGAATGGGACAAGGGACTGTCTGTTCAGATGAATGAGAAAACAATCACATTGAAATCACCTTCAACCTGAGCAGTGTAAAATGACAAGCTCGCCATATGTCTTAGGTTACAATGTAAGATGTAACCCAAAGTATTTATTCTATCACCAGCTGTTAAAACCAGGTGGGGCACTGTTCTTTATCGCCTCCATAACACATCCCTGATAACTCCCTCTGGGAGGTATTTTCTGTTAATGAGCCATCTGTTAAAACCAGGTGGGGCAGTGTTCTTTATCTGATAATGCCCACCACAGAGATTTTGCTGTTAACGGGCCAAGCAGCCTCACTGCACGACTCATGAAATTACATCATCCCATTGTGAGAAACTCTGCCCAGGGGGAGGAACCAAGAATTCATACCTGGGTATAATCTGAGGTTTGGAACAACACAGGAAGTCCATACCTACTGGATTCCTGGAGGACATGAGCTACATAACCACCACTGGCCCTTCAGAGGGAGACCAGACCCTTCTACAGGATCACTGCTTCAACAGAACCATACCTATCCTCTCAAGAGGAGTGCAGCCACCACTTAATCGGACTGCTACCACCACCCTGACCAACAGGGTGTCAGATCATATCCTGACTCTGTCAGTGGTTTTGTACTATTGCATTTATTTTTAATTTTCTTATTAAATTGTAGTTCTGATTCCAAGTCTCTCACTGGTTTGCTTTCAAACTAGTACACCATAGATGAAAAACCATCATCCAAGAATTATATGGAACTTGGATTGCCTTGAGGGAAACAGATTCTAATGCAGACAGCAGAGTCTTCAGGACAAAACTCTTCATCTGATAAAAGCTTATTAATGTGATTTTTTTGTTTGTTTCTCTATTTAACAGTACTTAGTAGAAGAAAATTCTGTTTTCCTTTCACTGTAACAATGTTAGTTTCAATATCTGGTACAAAACAGTGACAAATCTGGGGATTGTTACAAATTCACCTGTGAGCTGTAGATAACAGCAAAACCTTTGCAGTCATAGTAATAATGTAGACAACAGAGTTTCTTGGTATGATATCCTACAGAAAAACAGCTGTCTCAGACACGTGCTGGCAACTGAAGGCACATCTTTATATGTGTCTAGGAGGACTTTTGCCTTCTTTGAAATACACACAATATATTCTGGGTTGTTCTTAGATTGCCTTAAATAGGAGTAAAGTCATAATAATTGCATATAATTATAAATAAGAAATTCTGACTTATGCCATCCTTTTTTCAACAAAATGTGTGCATGTCAGCAGAAGCACCAAATAAATGTTGGTTCAATACCTGGTAAAAATGGATGAAAGAGGTGCTAAGTTTATAAATGCATATAACACCTCTATTGAAGATTTTGACTTATATCATTTAATCTCACCATTAAAAAGCAAGCTAACAAGCAATACCATATTTTTAGGATTTCTGCACACCTATAGTCATTTCCCAATTTCCTATGACAGTGCCTTTTCAATGCACTAACTTAGAGACTTATGTTTTTGCAAAAGAAAAAGTTTGATTACAGGAAATATCAATGCTTCTCAGAAGCTGGAACAGTAAAATCAACCTATTATTTCCTGCTCTTCTGAGAATGCCTTTGAACCCAGCATAGAAAAACACAATCATGGCTAATTTTCAGTAGATTTTTTCAGCTGTTACAGTTTGGATTCTGCTTAATCTAACGTTTTTGGGTTTTGACATCAGTCATTGGCCCTGAATGGCAGTAGTTGATTTTATAGTAAGCAGAATTCCTTTTTCCAAAATGGAAAGAGTTCAGAATTTAAAGGACAGAGGAGACATGGATACATTTATTATTTTCTCCCAGCTAATACGTCCTGCAAAGACAACCAGTTATCACAAACAGTTACCAAGTTATGGGTTATTTACAGAATGAAGAGAACTGTCATTCCTTCTTGTCAGGATCCATGAAAAGTGGGCTGCAACACTAAGAGCAACCATGTTTACTACACCAGACTCAAGTAATCTGTTTAGCTTGTTTCCCCATTCCCAAGACTATATGGGTTACTGCCCAGAGTGCATGTCGCTCTCCTTGGAAGAGGAAGGGAGTATGTATTAAACATCTCATTTTGCAGAGCTAAGTTTAGGTATGATGAATCCCCATTCAAAACTTTTGACAAAATCCGTATGGAAAAATTGTTTTAGAAACCAAAATGGAGTCCTAAATGTTCTGATCTAAAACCCTTTCCTGAATATAAGAATTATAATTATTTGCACACCCCTTCTATAAATTCTAACTATTATTTCAGAAACATCGTTGTGATGCATTATTTTATTTATATTGTCTTTTCAACCTTAGGAAAGTAAAGAAAATGGATACAAACTTTTGTGACTAAACCTGAATATAAAAAATGGGGTTTTGCCTTAATATAGCTTATTTTAATTTAGATGGACATGTACAGTAGTGTTGAAAAACTATAAACACTGCTGTAGCATGTTATTAAGTTTGTCAGAACAATTGTTCCATCAGAGAGAATAAGAAAATCTATTTCTTTCATAGAAGGAACCCATCTTGAATCTGAAAATGCTAACCCAGCCAGCTGCCTTGCAGTTTTACAGCTGAAATTAGAAAGTAAATCAATATATCATCCTTCAACTGTCAAGTGTATTGTAGATATTTATAATGAGCATCTACTCAAAAGAATAATATTATTCTACTTCATTTCTATTAATGACATTTACTTTGGCAATAAAATAAGAATTGCAAAGCTTTTGTCAAGTACAGAAATAAAGGATTGTGGTCTGCATCGAAAACATACTAGATGAAGGCCAGGAAAGGCAACTTTGACCTTACGAATTAACATACGTGTAACCCCCAATGTCCAAAAAGAGTCTTGAAATGTATCTTTATCAGACTAGCTGCCAAGACCAAAAATCAATCCGCCCAAGAGATGAGCAATGCTTTTTGCAAGTGATGCTGTGCCACTTTGAACCATGGCATGTCATAAAGGTCTCACAACTTAGAGAAAATAGGTCAGTTCAGAAGCACAGGTGGGGTGAACCTGAGAGAAAAGAGTTTCCTTTAATAAATAAATAAATACATCTAATAATAGAGTTTCACCAGTGCACTTTTTACAACTTTGACATTTGTTTTCTTTGGAGCTGGAGTTTTGTTTTTTAGTTTATTTTGGTTTGGTTTTGGTTTTAGGGTTTTTTGGTATAACACGTGGGGTAAGGAGATGGCAGGTAATTTAAAGGTGGATAACTTAGCTGGGACTAATCTATGAAATCCACTATATAATTTATGTACACACAGCACATGCAAATATAATGTGGGGGAAAGAGGGGGCTGGGTACTTTTTTGAGAGGTGAGAGCTGATCTAGCTGCATCCATGGTGTACTTTCACCATGTGTATGTTGTGCTTTAACCTGGCAGGCACTTAAAAACCACAAAGCTGTTCATTCACTCCCTCATGGTGGGATAGGGGAGGAAAATAGAAAAAAGGTAAAACAGGTGGTTGAGATAAATACAGTTGAATAGAACAGAAAAGGAAGAAAAAATAACGATAAAAGAATATGCAAAACAAGAGATGCACAATGCAATTGCCCACCACATGCTGCCAGATGCTCAGTCCAGCCTGAGGAGTGGCTTCCACACCTTGGCCAACCGCTCAGAGGTGTTTTTGTTCAGTGTGACACTAGATAGCATGGAATATCCCTTTGGCCAGTCAGAGTCAGCTGTCCCAACTGTGTCTCCTCCCAGCTGCTTGTGGACCCTTGACAGGATAGCTGGCATCATGAGAACATGAAAATGCCTTGACACAGTTTAAGTTAAACATTAGTATATTATCAATATATTCACATCCTAAATCCAAAGCACAGCACTATGCCAGCTACTGGGAAGAAATTTAACCCTATCCCATTAAAAAGCAGGACGGTATACCTCCAAATTTCTGTTCGTAGAAAAGAATGAAGTGTCCTTCAAAGTCCCTCTCAAGCACAGATTCTTCAGATCCTTGGGGACCTGGACAGAAAGGAAGGGAGATTGTGTAAACAGTTATACAGAATAACTCTGAACAAGAAGAAGCTGTTGTGGGTTTTGGTTTGGGTGGCATTTTTTTCTCATTGAGTGCTTCTTTATTCTGGTTGTCATTAAAAGCATGACTATTGTACAAGAGGAGGATCCCACCTCCTATTCTGCTAAAGATCTACAGGATTTCTTCTGCAAAGGGTGTAACTAGAAACACAGCAAAGAAGCTGTGTTGCTTGGATCCTGATTCCGCCTTTTTCTAATGGAGGATTGCTCCTTCACCATTTTGTCATTGTCATTGAGGCAAACACAGTCAAGTTGCCATCCCCCCAGTGGATTTCTTTGCTGAAGTACCCAAATCCTTAGAAATCTCAGTCATGGATGAAGAGTTGTATTGTCCTCTGAAATTGCCTAGATCTCTCAGTATAAAAGGAAAAAACATGCACAATGCTCAAGAGAGTTTCATATCTCCTCAGTTTTCAGTGTCATGTCTTCATCTGTCAATCATTCTCCTTGGGCATGTGGGTTAAACGCAAACTTGAGTGGTAGATGTTTTTTTTATGCATCACAGGCCGTTGAGTGGCTGTACTTCGAAGAGATCGCTGCCACTGGAGAAAAACAAACTGCTTGAAATCCATGAGATGTATTGGAGATATACAGCAAACACTAGAAGAAAAAAACACTGGGAACAAAAAACCACATAAAAACTAAAAAAACCACCCCAAAAACCTAAGCAAAAAACCAAAAAAACCCAAATACAAGCCCTCCCCCAAAAGAGACAAAAAACCCACAACCACCACAAAACTTTCAAGATACAAAACAATTGGTGTAAATAAATAAAAAAATAATCATAAATAACTCACCATGAAGGTGAGATGGTCTTCCATGTGGTGGCTGTGAAGAACTCAGACATTGGAATGTCCTGGTTGCAGGCAGACAGCAGATGCCTAGGTAGAAAACAATTAGCAATCCTACTGATACACTACTGAACTATTGTCCACTTCTGGAACTTTTAAAGCCATGCATTCATGCCTGTAACAAGAGAGAGATATAGGTAAACAAACAAACGCATGTTGTTTGGGTTATAGTCCTCCACACGGTAAGTGAAGCTGATATATTTGTATTAAAACCTCTCTGTCATTACCCCATAACATTTTTTCTTTTTGCCTCCAAGAGCATATTTTTTCTGATTTCTAAATATGAACTTCAGAAAACTTGCAAGTGACACCAGTAAGTAAACTGACAGAAAAAAAAGAAACTATATGGCTCAGACTGTAGGTAGAATTTATTCCGATTTCTACCTATTCAGGTAGAATTATATCAGATTTTTAGCATAATGTAATAAATAATAATAGTAATAATATTATTAATAATGTTGTTATTCAAAATTAACACTTCCAGAGACATTGGTGAGGAGCTCTGATGGGCTGCCATATTGCTGAGGGTCCAAAAATACATTTTCACAAATCTCAACTTGGGTGTCATTTGTTTTTCTAGCATGCATAAAATGGAAAATAAGTTTTGACTGATTGCATTCAAAAAAATAGGACAAGCTGACAGAGACAAAACCAAATTTTTAAAAAATGCAGGCACAGAGCTGACAAAGCATCTAACTCCAGAAACATCTGAAAATAAAATACGGCAATAAATGGAAAGAAATAGAAGACAACCTCAAAAGATTTCATTTTGAGCGTTCACTTGTAGAGTTTTATGATAACCAAAGCTTGAGAGTCAAGGATGTTGGTTCAAAAGTTCGCTAGTCATCACACATTTTATTTGCATTACAAATAGTTCGCACTGCAGAAATAAACATAAATTATTAAACTTGATGTAACAACTCTGTTTAAAATGTAAATTTAAATTGACAATATTCTTTCCCCTTAGATAGTTGCAATTTAAGAGATTGCTATAAAATTTCCCCAAAATTAAGTAATTTCTCATGAATTTACAAATGTAATCCTCGAAGCACCACGTCCTATTACATTATCCATTACTTACAATCGAAATTCACTTTTCTGAGTTTTTTTCATGTTTATAATTATTTTCCCCCACTATGCTCTTCATCTTTAACCATGTAAGCTTAATTTTAAAGAGGCATCCTTTAGGTGCTCTGATGAATTTGTTATACTGCTACAGTAATCTAATTTGCCAGTATTAGGAAACTCCTTCAGCAGAGAGGCTTTCCTTGATTTAATTCAGTACTGCTATGTCAACTTTAATTTTTACTCTGCCTCTCAAAGCTGGTAAGAAGAAAATTCTTTAATAACCTCAGGAACATAGCTCATATTAATAAAACTTCAACTCCTTCCTTGCAGGGACAGATTTAATATTTATTACTTCACTGACACTACCATGTGCAATAAGTATAGTGTCCACTTTCTCTGAGCAACAACAGAGTTCAACAGCAGTTCAGAGAATTCCCTGTGTCTTTAATATTATATTTATATATTATATTATTAGATATATTATACAGATAATAAATTATATTTTTATTATATTATTATATTTACTAACATCACACTTATTTGCATTACAAATAGCTTGAACTGTAGAAATTAATGCAGGATGAACATAACTGATTAAACTTGATGAATAACTCTTTTTAAAATGCAGACTGTAAATTGACAATATTTTTTCCCATCAGAAAGAAGCAGTTTAAGAGATTGCTATAACGTTTCCCCAAATTTAAGTCATTTGTCATGAATTTACAAATGTATCACCTGACAGCACTATATCCTATTACATCATGGATTACTTCCAATCAGAATTCATTTTACTGACTTTTCATTACATTTTCCAAACTAAACCACCTGGTTCAAATTTTTGATTCAGAGAATGCATCTCAGGATGAGAATTTTTGAATTATTTCAGTGTAATGTGTCAGTACACATTTGTATTTTCAGAAATCACAGGCAAACAAACAAACTAACCCGAAAACCAAAACCAGACATGTTAAAAAGATCATGCTGAAGATTAATTTTTGAAAGATTGCTCACTACTAAGAAGTATTTTCAATTTGACATTGTCATGTTATTTAACAAGCTGTAAAAGTACACTCATTTTTCATGTTGTGGTGTTCTTTAAAGGGTTATACGTGTGTTTGATTTACTTTTTTTCTTTTCCCACAAAAAACTTTCAATATCTGATTAGGTTAAACTAATTGAAATTTAACATTAAAATTAGAAATGCTGTGTTGTAGATGTTCTGCAAACATTCATTAAAATGGATTAAGTGTCCAAATATTTTTATTTTTTCTTCTGTAAGTATACACCATGCCATCCCTGAGGCATGCTTGGGTGCTCCCTGGGAGAAAGGTAGTTAGCACTAGTCAAGACTGTGTTAACAACTTAACAGTTTGCAAGGTTGAAGACCAGTATTGTACCTGTGCCACAGCTCTGTGTCATCAGCTAATAGAGATGTCACATATAGATGGCATAATATGGATGGCACATTGTATACAGATGTCTTGAAATATTTTGTATGAAGATATCTGATACAAACACACAATAGAGAAGAGTTGGAATATAAGAGTGAAACATGTGGTATGATTGGGAAGAAGAGAGAGAATATGTCATGAACTGTGTGAAGAAAAATGGAATCACACCAGGAAGAAAACGAAAAGCTAGTACAGCGATGGAGGGCAAAACACAGCATGTACAGATTGGAGAATACACACCTAAAAGGAGAGGGGAAATAGAGTAAGAAAACCTGAGGCCTGCATTATGTTTTGTAATTTTTCAATGAAGTTTCCATTTGTCTGCAAGAACACTTCTGCAAGTATTTCAAGATGCCTAATAAAACTTAGGAAATAGAAGGAACAACAGGTTTCAAGGTGTTACAAAAAGATTGTCCTAGGTTTTCTCAACACTTGGTGGAAGGAAAAGGTTACAGACGATAAGTGTCTTCTTAAGAGAGTTATCTGGGCTAATGGAATGTGCAGCACTGTCTGGAAATTCCGTACCATATAGGAAGTCAATTCTCAATCCTATAGGAAGCTTGACAACTAGTCTTCTGAGTGGCCAAAATTTGGTAAGATAAATCATGCCTATCAGAGTATGAACACAACAACACAGACACACAAACACGTATATTTTAGAATACAGTATACAGGATGTTTAAAGCATTTAGTTTTTCCTATTTCTACAAACCTTTTTCTTATTGTATTACCTAAAACATGTAAATAATAAATTGTTGTCTAAGTTCACTTTCTGAAGTCTTGTCACTTCAATATCTCTCATTTTTAGGTGTAATATTTTTAACAAAAATTTATTTGGAGGCAGACTGGACAAGTGTTTTCTTCCCTTTTGTGCAAAAAAGTGAAGAAAGTCCTGGCAGGAATTTTCTTCTCCAATTTGTCATCAGCATGTGTAAAACCTCTTCTTTAAAAGGGTGACACAGGAAGCATCCCTACGGAATGCCATTCTACAAGTTAAAACCAGAAAATTAGTTGTGCAACCCTCCTCCATTTTGTCTCTAGCTCACTTCAGATGGCTTCTCTGTTTCAGTCATACTGGGACACCCTTTAATCAAAATTTAAACCCAAAGCTGCTATCTGTGCTAAAACATACAAAAACTGTACTGTCCCACAGTGCTGTTCCTTGCTGTACATTCAGATGATGGTCACATATCAGCAGTTTGAAGTCAGAAGACAGAGTTTGTAGTTCCTGTAGTATTTATCCCACGATGGAATGCCTGTCAGTTAATAGCAACCATAGTCCTGACTTTGCTCCATTGCTTGTCAATAATTTTTCAGCCTTTTGCTTTCCAAAATGGATTTTGAATCTTATGCAGCATCAGGGAATGTAGTCTTCAAGTGCAGATCTTCAAGAAATATTTTACTATTTTTCTTTTAAAAGACAGTAAAAGAAGTTAAAAAAAGAGCCCTTGAGAAGTTTGTCCAGAGACTGAGTAACAAGGTTACTATAAAAAGCATTTAGTGAAGGGCATTTTTAAATTTTATTAAAGTTTTGGTCAGAAGTTGGTAAAAATGATGGATTAGAACGTTTTACTTCTCTGCTGTTCAGGAAGTAAGGCTTAACATGTATGATTTGCAAGTAAATAGAAAACTATTTTTAAACAAAACATCATTATTCATGTTTTCTTGGGCCATTTTGGAGAAGTGTGAGGAACCCAGCTCTTGCAGTACTTTTCTCTCATTATTGAATACAGAGAGCAGCCACACTGTTGGCTACCTGTTGACACTTTCATAGTCAGTGAAATTAATTCAGGTGTTACTGTCCAATCTGTGGTGTATTCTCTTATACCCACAGAAATCCCTTTCATTAATACTTCTGCTTTGTACCGTTGCATCAGCTGGAAACTATAGTGTTCTAGTCTCTGATAATGCAGCTTTCCATTAATACTCTGGAGAAGAATATATTCTGAATCTCTATAGACCAGTGGATTATATAACCTGGTGACTTGAAGGTGAAAAAACACAAGTAAACCCTTGGAATGTATCATGGCAAACAACAGAACTAATTTCTATTTTAAGAGCTTATTCTGCGAAGTCCTGTTTAAGGACAGCAGCCTTATATTTTATTTTTCATTATTAAAAATGCTGAGACTTGGATGACACTCGAGTGTTAGTTTATCCTTGCTTTATTTTCTCTTTTATTGAACTCATTAGAAGTTACTAAGTAGATCATGATTTTTCTTAGGTTTTCTTGTGGTCACTATAACAATTTTGCTACCCAATTGCTTTACATCAAAAACCTGCTCAGAATACATATGAACTTGTGAACAGAATAAAAAAAATTGATTCTTCTTTATCAATGCTTGGAGCTTCTCATAAAATGCTAAACCAGCATGCACAAGAGCAATTTCCGCAGCCAGCTAGCTTTCCACATAAGACCTCAGAACTTCATTTCTTTAGTGCTACATGGCAACACTGCAACAGCCAGTGGTCCATCCATCACACAGTGAACTTATTCAAACCATATTGCTCCTCTAAGACAAAGTTAACAGTATCTTCTCTTTTCTCCACATTCACGAAAACAGGCCTTTTTTCTTGTAGTTTTGTCAGGCATGGTTCGCCTACAATAAATTCATGTGAAATATTCCCAGTCACCTTCTTGTGTTTCAGTATTTTCTCTCTTCCTCGTTATTTAGACCAGCTGTTGTGTATGTTCAGCCAATAAACAAATATTTCTAAATTGTCCCCCAAAATGCCACTGTTGTATTTGTTTACAGCCTTATGGGATAATGTCAATTCATCAGTTTATGTTAAATCTCTTGCGCTTGTTTTCAAAATACTTTATGCCTATGATTAACCTGCCCCCCAATAAAACCTCAAGGCCTTATCCTACCTAATTAATGGATAATTTGATTAATAAGCAAAATATGTGAGAAAGATACACACTTTCTATGTGACAGATACATACTTTCTATGAGACCAAAACAATCCTTCGGATCCATGATTAATTTTTGTCCAAATTATATTTGCATTTCTTAAAATAAAAATATGACTCAGATCTGATAAACACTTTAGAAGCCTAAAGATATTACTGAGAAAAACTCTAGGTGTTATGAATACGCATTTGCTGACAAACTATGCACAAGACAGAGAACACTCCATTAAATAGTTAGAATTAAATTAAATTTTGCTCAGTCACTTCATTCACAATTCTCTGTGCACCGTGAATGACTCTTGTGAAAATAAATGTATGATAATGCTATTAAATACATCATAGCAAATATACATTAGGGACAAAAGTATGCTCAGGCATGTATAATCAATGTTCCTTGATATTGCCACCTTGTTTACTTGTGCAAAGAAAATTGCAGCACTCAAAACATAAATAAAATCAGCATTGCTAACTTTCTACTCACTGTACTTTCTGCCTCTCATTTCTGCATTTTCTAAAGGTCCCATTCCTACAACTGGATTCATAAAGAGATTTCTGCAAATTGCAGGGCCCTACTCACCAAGATTCATAAAGGCAAAGAACAATTAAGAACATCAGGAATTCTGCCTGTCCTCACCTGTATATTACATGCCATGGCATTTGCCCTTTTAGTTGTCTAAAGCACATCTACTGGAACTAAATCCAGTTCTTGAGGCATTAAACTATAGTGAAGATCTAACCATTTGCTTGGTATTTTACTGCAATTTATTATTCTTGTTTCTTAAAAAAAAAAAAAATCATTTACCTCTCTATTTTAGAATACTCATTTTAAGTTTCTGGTACTTATTTTCTCTTTCTTGAGAGATGTTATAGCCCTCTGTATGTAGTGTTCTTTTATGAGTGAGGATATTCACATTCAGTTGTGATGTTATCTCTCAGTCTTTCGATAAAAGGTAGGTAGAGGTCACTGCGATGTCCATTTTGGTAAATTTACCCCCTAAACACCTTTTTGCCACCTTTACAATTTTTAGCATACTGAAATTTCTCTTAGAAAGTAAAATGCAGAATGTCCAAATTGCTATATCACATAACATAATGAATTTCAGAATTTTTGATGCACAATATAACTCAATATGCTGTGTTTATTTTCATATTATTAATTTATCTTTTAAAATTATTTTTTCTCTGAAGATAACTTGATTTATAAACTAATTAACAAACAGAAAAGTGTATTATTTCCATATCTGCACTTGTTACTCAATACAAGTCTGCTAGTTGAGTCACACTGCATATCACTAATTACTAGAATTCTGCTAATTTAAAATAAAGATGTAAAATGAGACGATATTGACACTGATGCTAATTTTATTTCTGACGGAGGTTTTAATATAATTTACTACCAACTTGGCAATAAATATACCTTGGACACTTCTCAGAATCCTTCTTTAACTTCTTATAAAGCAAATACAGTAGTACTATTTGCTGATGCATTTCTATCAGATGCAATGAGAACAGTTGTTTCAAAGCTAATGAAGAGGTGCTAGAAGCAGGAGAAGAAAGTCTAACAGAGGGAGAAAATTGCTTTTTATTCTTCTATTTTAGGGTCTGTGGGTTAGAATTTTTAAACTCACTGGAGTATAGAATAAATCTCTGTAGATAACCATTACTGTAGTGCTTTGTCACTGAGGTGTAAGAACTAACATTGAAGAGCACTATTCTTGTGATGTTCATATATATATATATATAGTCCATTGGTAACATTTCCATCTGTACTGCTGGCAGGCCTTAATTGCACTTCTGTGAGGACAGCATCATGCAATATGCTATTTGTGTTTCTCCCAAATAGCAGTAATAATGAAGGAGTGAAAGCCTTCAAGGAACATATATGGGCAAGTTAAAACTGGTAAGACAAAAATAGAAACTTCGAAAATGAAAAATGGAATTGTGACTTTACATTCGGGAAAAATTAGGAGGTGTTTCATGCCCCACTTCTTAGGCAGACATAGAGTGTACATTACTAGCTGATTTAATATTGGCAGATATGAGGAAAAAGTCTGTGCAAAAGGTGGTAACAGTGGTGAGACATCAATAGACCTCTAAGAGAAGTGGATCTGGAATGATCAAATTCACCAAATGTAATCCACAGTCCTGAGAGTTTCCCAGTGAGAGACATGGGACCCTGAACTAGAACCCAGATGCATGAGGATTTGTCTGCCAGGATGGAGCTGCATGGTGCTGGCACATATCTGGGGTCAGGATGAAGCGGGATGAGCTCTGTGAGCCAGGGTGGTGAGATATCCCCAGGGCCATCCTCCATCTGGGGACAGTGTTTCATCTCTGGCCCTTGCCCCTGCATCTGTCCATGCCCTTCATTCAACCGTGGCCAGGACCTTCCAGGTGGACCTGATTACGACTCCAGTTCTGGGGCTAAGCTTCTGTTCTGGTTTTAGAGACAGTGACTGCGTGTCTGCGGACTGGCAGTGAAATGCTGGTGAAGGGAGCTCAGCAGGGGAAACAGGAAGAGAAGGAGTGGGTTTTGTCTGGCAGTGTCTGTCACTAGTGTTAAGCTGTCATATGAGTTACTCACCCAAGAATTCCTTAAAAAGCAGTGGGGGAAGAAAAATAGGCACACTAGAGAGATTCATCCCATCCAAAATGAGACTCTGAAAAACAATTCAGATAAATGGCTTATTTGTCTCTGAAGACAACTGGAACATGGAGAGATGAGCAGACAGCTGAGTAAAATGAAAACTGTCCAGGTTGTCCCAATGTGAATGAGCACTGGCATAGGACCCTGTAAAAAGCCTAGAACAGAAAACTAAACTCTTAGACTGAAGTATTGACTGAATAAGATATGAAGCAGTACATGAAAAATAAATTTTCACTTTATTAATACTATGACCAGGAAAAATAATTTCTGTTCTTTTAAGCAGTAGCATTATATGAGACTGTCTGTTCATTGTACTACCTTATCAATAACTAGCACGACCTAATGGACAAAGAATTTTTGGGCAAACAAGTCAAAAAATATAAAATATACTCAAGCCAGTAAAATTAAATCTTTTCTAGAATTCAAGTAATAGAAAACAGAAATATTTTCTTTTAAAAATAGCTAACCTAAATATTTCACAGGAATCTTTACTGCAGAAATGTTAACTGCTCTTTGAATGCAGTGCTATAAATCAGCAGCAAAATAAGAATGCCAGTAGAAAATCTTAAATGAATATATATGTGAACCTCAGAGAAGAAACTTAAAAAAACAACCTGTGAGGTCCAATTCAGCCATTTCAGTTTGCCTCAGCTCTGGTTGTCAGGGCTGTCAGAGGCATGCGGGGGAAAGGAGCGTACCCTTGCCACTTGCAGGAGGCAGCCAGCAGTGGGGGAAGCCTCCTCCCTGGGGAGACTTCAGCTGGCAACGCCCCACCAGAGGCAGGCAGTGGGAGACACTGGGGAGGGACTTCTCCAATCAAGCTGCAAAGAGCTCTCCGCCAAGGGACGGCACAGGAAGGTTGGGCTGGACCAGTGGATCTCTGTCAGTGGGAACACTCTGGGAGGGGCCAGGGGGGTATAAGAACCAGCTGCGTCAGGGCTCATATCTCTCTCTTGCGGGGGCGTGGGGTGGGAGAGCTCGCTGCTGTTCACTGAGGCTCACCAGGGGGCTCGCTGGGGCTTGTTCCTGTTTGTTTGCTGGCCCGCTCGCCCCCTCCTTTGCCCTGGCCCCAGCCTGCCTGCCTTCTGGCTCTCCTGCCCTCGCACCTCTCCTGCCTTCATGTGCCCCTGACCACTTGCCACTTCGCCCCGCATCCTTGCCTGGACTGCCTGTCTGCAACTCTGCCGCCCCGATCCAGCCGTCACTG
>VZRR01003138.1:257666-278559 GCA_013398015.1 Oreocharis arfaki
CTCACTGCCCGGCCGTCGCCGTCGCCGCAGGAGCCGCGCCTGTGAAGCCGCGCCTGTGAAGCCGCGCCTCTCCGGGAGCTGCGCGGCCTCGCTGAGACCCAGCCCGGCCACAGGCAGCAGCATGCACACCCCTCCTGCCACCCAGATACCGACAGCACTGCCCTGACTCACTGGTGGTGATGCCCTGTTTTTCTCTCTGTACCCTCTCTCTCCTCTCCCCCAGTCCTTTTCCATTTTCCTTTCTTCTTTTCTGTCTCTTCTAGCCCTCTTTCGCTCGGGCAACTCCATTTCCTTCTTCTTTTGTTACCAATAAATTGTTCTCAGATACGAGGTTTGCCTTCCTTGGTTTCATTTCGTTCCTGACCATCCATTTGTAAAAGAACTTGCAGTTCCCCACAGCGGAAAGTGGCACAACGTAAAACCAAAAAACCCTCGAAAAAACCCAGCCAAAGTCTTTGGTTTCAGATGGCCTAAAAATAAGTCCAAGCTGATTTAAGTGTGATACTTTCACCTTTAGATCAGAAGCCTAAAGAGCAGGGCAAATGAGTCACCTTGCTTTTATTCATGTCTTAAGACAAAAATTCCATTGAGGTCAGCAAAGGGATTTTATAAAAGACACAAAAAAGAGACGAAAAGTTATTTTATTGCTTGGCCAGCTTGTGTAATAAAAAAGGAAGCAATAAGAGGGGAAAGAAGATGATTAAAATAAAATGACTGTAAAGTAGCTTTTGGTGTAAGTAACATGTATGGTTGCCTATAAATCAAATAATGATGAAGGAAATCTCATCTCTTACACCGTACAGTGATCAAGTATTGTTTAATAGGTGAGCCAATCATTTTATTGAGCATGAGAGTGCCTCTCCTTTTGCTTAGTGTTGATTACATCCATAAAGTGATTTGGAATATTGTAAATTCAGTCATTATTCTGGAGATAAATGTGAAGAGTTCAGGGTGGGGTTTTCTATCTTCAGTAGAGTTCCTTTAATAGTTAGAAGTGTCTGAGATAATCTATGTATCTCGAAACTTTAGTTCTTTCTGATGAGAATAATTATAGAAATGCTTCTGATGAGAATAATTATAGAAATGCTAGATATTAGAAAATCTTGATGAGGTTCTATAGCATGCAACTTTGTACTGCAGTTTCCATGATAAATTGTTCTACGTTATGAGGTTGAACATTTGCAGAGCCTTGTTGCATCACAGGAACTTGGTATAAGTGTCCTTCTGTACCCTGATTATGACTGTTTAAAGAGAGTGGCTGCACAGGATTTTGAAAAGAAAGGTTTTAAAACCTGATCCCCACTCAGTTCAGTCTTGTAACTTTGAATTCATTAGAAAGATTTCAGGAATAAAGAAATATTTGTTCTCCTTCTAGATAGCTGGGGACACCTTTTTTACTCAATACAAATTCCTAAAGAAGTAAGGATTTTAGAATTTCTAGAATCATAGAATAACTTAGGGTAGAAAAGACCTTTAAGATTATCAAGTCCAATCATAAAACTAACACTGCTAAGCCCACCACTAAACCATATCCCTAAGTGCCACAGCTAGACATCTTTAAAATTCCTCCAGGGACCATGACTTAACCACTTTCCTGGAAAACCATTCAGTGTAGAAATGTTTCCTAATATCCAATTTAAACCTCCCTTGGCACAACTTGAGTCTGTTTCCTCTCTTCCTATTGCTCATTACTTTGGAAAAGAGACCTCCTATTTTGCCATCTCCCTCAGCTTCTCCACATAAGACTTGTGCTCCAGGCCCTTCACCAGCTCATTTGCCATTCTCTGGACTTCCTCCAGCCTGCCAACGCCTCAGCGTAGACATGGCCCCGAAACTGAACACAGGGCTTGAGGTGCAGCCTCACAAATGCTAAGTACACAGGGACCATTTTTTCCCTGGTCCTGCTGGCCACACCAATGCTGATAAAGACCAGGATGATGTCGCTGGCCTTCTTGGCCACCTGGGCACACTCTGGCTCATGTTCAGCTGCTGTTGATCAGTACTTCCAGGTCCTTTGCAGCTGGGACACTTTCCAGCCACTCCTCCCCAGCCTGTAGCACTTCAGGGATTGTTGTGACCCAGTGCAGGACCTGGCATTTAGCCTTGTTGAATGTCATGTGATTGGCCTCAGCCCAATGATCCAGACTGTCGAGATCAATCTGCAGAGCCTTCCTACCCTCTAGCAGAACAACACTTCTTCACTACTTAGTGTAGTCTGCAAACTGACTGATGGTGCACTCAACCCCACAAAATGTTTTCCAGCTCCTGTTTATTGCCCATACTTCATGTATTGCTGTTAGATAGACTTCAGTTGAGTTATAGATCTCTCCACATTTTAGGGGCTGAATTCCTACATTACTGTTCTCAGGCATTCTCCAAGGTTTCTAAAACATAAATAACTAATTCAATTTTTTCTCCTTCTGATACTCTCTTCCTCTGACATTTCCGTGATTTTGTAATTCTGTAATTACTCCTCACCGACACCTTTTTGTAGAAAGATGTAATATGGTCTTTGGTTGCTGCATCAAGGGTGGCCATGGGGCCTTACTTCATCAAAGGTGAGTCAAAATGTGTGAGTGTGGAAGCCGGCTGGCCTGCTACAGAGGGACCAGGAGGGTCCCCTGGAGAAAAGAACACTAAGAGATCCTCCTAGGTTGCGGTGAGAGGCCTCTCCCAGGATGCTTTGTTTCATTATGCTGAGGTACCCCAGTTCTGCCTTCTCGGCTGGCTTGTTGGCCTCCCGGCCCCTCTCCCTAGCCACTCTCTCAGAGCTTCCCCACTCAGCCCCATACCCTAACCCTGCCTATGTACCGCCCCTGTGCCCTCAGTTCATTAGTCCCTGATGCTTTCCTCTCCCCTGTTTATGAGCTGAGACACTGCATTCTTCAAGGTCTTTCGTCCTTGACGCTTTCATGGTATGGGTGCGATAAACCTCCCATGGATCATCATACGAGGACCCTTCCTGACTCTTTGCCGTCGATCCATTGTTAAGCTAGCCAATAGCTAACAACATGAGAGAAGAACGTATTATAAACCTGAAGACTTTTATGATATGTAGAACAGCAATAATGTCTGCGAAAATAATTACGGAAGTTAAAATTAAATCATATCCATAGTAACACTTCATGAGAAGACCAGAGAGAACTACCAAGAGATTATTCATAATAAAAAGCTAAATTACATGCACTACTGGTTAAAAACCAATATATGTCTTAAAACCAGCTTTTGGTATTTTCAGTTCTAAAATACAAAAATGTTACAGATAATAATAAAAAAGGAGAACTTGAACTTCTTTTTAAAGAAGCACTAAGTTAAAAATCAAACAAAAAACTTCAGCTCATTTTCATTAAGCTCTAGTAAGTTCACAAGTCCCTTTTGACAAGTAGTCTCTATCTCACTAATGTTTTATCAATTAAACTGTGTCTTCTGGGAGACTAGAAATTGTTTCTAATGATGTGAGGCAGCAGTGTCTCTTCCCTCACAATAAAAGTAGCTTTTATTGGCCTTTGCTAATACCAGTGAGATTTCTTTCAGTTAGGAAAGGGAAAAACATTCTATGAACATTATTGTGGTAAATGCCTGAAAAGCAGATTTCTACAGTTCCTAAACTTTTTAATTTCACTAATACAAACGGGTATAATTTTTCTAAATCTTCTTTCATATACTGTTATTTTAAAACTAGTTGGGTTTATATATCTTCTCCATTTATGTACTTTATGTACTTTTATTCATTTTTTAAAAAATGTAAATACATATAAGCAGCAATACCAAATGGACTTAACAAAATAACAATTAGTCTTGTTTTTCTTTCCCCCAGCAAGGTAGACATGGAAAATCTTAAAATGCTACCTCAACTCATCCTGAATTACCAACACTAGTGATTTTTGTAAAATTAGTAATGGAAAAATAAAGAAATTGGTAGAAACCTCCAATTCCATCCAATCAATTGGTTAGAACCCAGGCAAAGTCAATGGTCTTGGAGGAGTTTCTGTATTATAATTAGGTTCCACTGACCTCTCTGTTCTAAACTGTTCTGGTTGTGGTCTAGTCTAGCATGAATTGATTTTCTATCACAGAATCACAGAATCACTAGGTTGGAAGAGACCTTCAAGATTATCAAGTCCAACCCATACCCTAACCTCAACTAAACCATAGCATCAAGCACCACATCCAATGTCTTTTTGAAGACATCCAGGGATTCTGACTCCACCACCTCCCCAGGTAGACCATTCCAGTACCTTACCACTCTTTCTGTAAAAAACTTTCTCCTAATATCCAACCTGTATTTTCCTTGCTGCAGCTTAAGACTGTGTCCTCTTGTTCTATCAGTTGCTGTCCGGAGAAAGAGACCGACCCCCACCTGACTACAACCACCCTTCAGGAAGTTGTAGAGAGCGATAAGGTCACGTCTGAGTCTCCTTTTCTCCAGGCTGAACAACCCCAGCTCCTTCTATGTATTATAAATGCAAAAATGAGAGTCAGTTTTTTAGAGGTGACCAAAATTTCTTTCCAATAAGTTATCTGACATATAATAATATGTATAAGATGGTATTTCTGCTTAGTGTTCTGGTTTGCAATCTCGTTATATACTCTCTCAATATGGGTGACTGCAAAGCAGTTGAGGTTTAGCTTAAATAAATAATTCTGGGAGAGGGGGTGAAAAGCATTTGGGAAAAATTGCGAGATCACAGTTGCTTAAACTTGCACAATAAGGCAAGTAAAGCATAATCAAGATAAGTTTTCCTAAAAAAGACTTCCAAAGGAGTTACCGGGAGAATTCTGGCCTCTTTTACATTTTATTTAGAATTTCTACTATTGAACGCATATAACACAACATAAAAATCTTAAAATTTAGGCAAATATTGGTTTCGGAAATATAAACTTATTCCTTCTCACTCCTTCCCAAAATAATCCAAGATTTAGACAGCATCCACAGTTCCTACTGCTGTTTTTTGTTAATAGATCATTTGATGCTTTGAAGAGATGTAAAAAATGGTGAAGTCTGTGCCTGAAAGCTAAAGCCACTAGGAAACAAAAACATCCTTAAGATTTAATATTTTTTGTGTGTATCTTTGTATTAGCCAGAAAATGCACCCTCCCCTTAATAAGATACAGTTGGTAGTGCATGTGCTGTAGTTGCAGTGCTCAATTTTGGTGTCACTGGGAGCTTTAGTTCCACTTTCCCTAAGTATAAGCCATGACATCTAGACTGATGGAGTCAAGTAATTTTTTTTCATGTAGATAAGCTGAGACAAGTTGAATCTCCTAACTTGGGAAGTGCAAAATACCTCTGCCAAATTAATTAAGAAAAGATAATTACTACTTTAATTTTGTTAGAGCCAAAAACCAATTTCTTTGCACTAAAAATATCATATTTGAACATACTACTAATTAGGAACGTATTCTATTCCAGATTTAATGACAGATAATAAGCTGGAGTTAGAATGTTCAAAAGTGCAATAAACATTTTATGGAATGTAACTAGCACTACATACCTGCTCAGAATAACTAGCTAATCCCAAACCAGAATTTTATTTCCTAAATTAATAAGACTTACAAAATAGCTCTGTCTTTTGGTCCATCTCTTTCTCTCCGCATCTGTCAGTTTCCTTTAATAACTTTTGATATCACTGGGATTTTTCAATCAAATTTGACAGGTGGTCTCAAAGATACTATATTTCTATAAAATATTAAGTTTCATGAAGTGTGGTCAATAGCTAGGACTGAGAATGCAAACTATCTTCACAAAGAAAATAAAATGGGTTAAGCAGTTATCTGTCTTTTTGGTCTGCCAACCAGTCTGTCATCATATTAATATCTTCTAGTCAGCTGGAAGACTTCCTACCTTCCTACTTTTTGCTTTAGATAAGCAGGGGATGAAAGAAAATTGAAGGGGACAAAAGAGAGGTAGGAAAATGTGAAGGAAGATGGAAATACTTGAAAGTAACTTTTTTTGCCTTTTTTTTTTTTATTTTAAAGAAAGATAATGGAAGTACAGCAGGAAACTTGTAGAAGATCTGTTGAGTAACTGGGGTTTTTTGGCAGAGGGGAAGTAGTCAGCAGATTCCTGGAAAGAAAGGTAATTTTCTTTCTTTCCATTGTTCCCATATGCTACACATAATGGTGTATTTTTTATGCAGTGTAGAATACATATACTGTTATTTGACTTTGACTGTACTAAATTTTATATGGAGTTATATTTTTGATACCTACACAGGATATACTAAAAGGTACGTATTTCTTCTCCTTGAGGAATGTGCATTGCACAATTTTGATTATGCATGAGCAATTTTTTTCTCTTTTTAAATGGAAGATAGCCCTCCCAAACTGCAGGCAGTAGAGAACACAGATAAGACCTTAGCAAGCCTCTCATACTCTTTGAGTATATCAGTGCACATAATTATAAAAATGTTGTGGAAAGAGAATAGATGCATTAATAGATGTTTTCAATACTTTTTTGATATAATTTTTGCTTCAAATAATCATAACATAGTTGTGGTACTCTATGATCTTTGAAAATATATATTTATTCAGAATTATATACTTGTTTATTACAATGTATCACCATTATTATAATAGAAGAATATTTCCACTATATGTATAGATAATTCTAGTTTAACATTTGAAAACTAATAACCTTTTAGATAATTTAATTTAATACAAAATGAGCACTGCTTCCTTCAGTAACCAGTTTATTTGTTGGTGGCGGAACAACCACTTCAGACTGGGCTTAGCACTTCTAGGTTCTCTGATCTCTGGAGATCAAAACCTGAACAAGTGTGATGGCACTTTTTAAACCCAACAGGAATCCTCTCACATTTAATAGCAATTCTCCCTAAATACACCACTAAGCAAGAAAATTACATATTACAGAATATTGGTTTGTGTGGTTTTCCAACTTCACTGAAGTGCTGCTTGACTGTCACACACATATTTGAAGACGACGTACACTGTACACAGAACTGAATTCACTTCAGTACTAGAGCTTTTCAGGTTTTTACTTGTCATAAACATTACTGTATTTTGTCTTTCCATCTGTCTTTGTAGTTGTCCTGGTCTTGGACATGAGGGAGTGGAGCTTGGAGCCATGTGGTCTCACCTAGGTTGTTGCTCTATACCATTCATATCACTGCCAGGGGGTTGGAAGAACGGGATTCTAACTTTCCTGAAGAAGGAGCATGGCTTTGCTTGGAGGAAAAATGCATATATGGAGGATCCCTGGGCTGCTTTGCCTTGGCTTTTTTTATGTATTTTTGTTATTAATATTGTTGTTTTTACTGTACATTTTCTTATCTAATTGCTGGTTTCCAGTAAATTGTTTGTATCTCAATACAGACCCTCTGCCTTTTGTGTCTCTCTCACCAAGAGGGATGAGGGTACAGTAGTGGCTGTGTGGGGCTTAATTTCCAGCTGGGTTTAAACCACAACATTTGTAAAAACAGGTGGTTTAACAATTAGACAATATAAGTAATAAAGAAGAAAGAGTGCAAACTGTCGTTTTCCTTTATTTCTTTTATTTTTTAACCCCCTTTTTTCTAACCGATTTTTTTCTGCATTCTGGTTTATAATCTACTAGCAAATTTATGGGCAATCAACAGAAAAGAAACAATAGAAAAGTAAAATTAAAATGGTATAAGTATTCTTATTCTTTAATGTTCAAAAGTAAAGGGTCAGTTCCATGAAACAGTAAGACTAAAAATAATTAAAAAGGAGGTTTTGGATTGCATATTTATAACATTGCATTATTTAACATTTAAGTTTTTCACTTAATTAATGAGAACTATTACTTCCTTGTAACAAAATGTGGATATTTATGCACCCAGATAACTTGAGGTTTAGGTCTTTAAAAGGAAGACACAGCAGCCTTTCTGAAGTTCAAGATATACTTTAGGTCACAAAGCCACACTGCATATTCTGAAGGAATTTTTTTAGTATGAAAAACTCTGGTTTTGAACAGAGGCATTCACATTTTGCATTAGTACAAATCATGGATGTTCTTATATATTTAGCCACCATGGCAGTGTAAAACAGTAAATTTCTGACATACATCAGTACAATCTTGTTCAGATGCAATATATGTGAATCTTCTAAATCTAATTATCTATACATTTAGCACAGTCTAAATTTATCTTTCCAGTTTCTTGTGTAGGATATGTTAGATATCTTTATTCTTACGTTCTTAAATATCTCTACAGTGCAGTATAGATTTTAGGATGGTTAGACTTTAACCTGCAACATCAGGTCAGCAACAGAAGTGATAATTAATTTTTTTTCTTCTCAAGCGCCATTCTTAGGATATCTGAAGATGAAAGGTCTTTCTAAGCTAAACAGAAAGAGATTTAGGTACATGCAAATTTAGAAGCAAAACATCTTCTTTTCAAGCTCTCCATTCCTGAAATGTGAACCTAAACTATTCTGGCCACTCTAAACTATTCTGGAGGTGGTGAAACGCCTTTGTCAACTGTCACATAAGGATATATGTACAATAATTTGCTTATATAAAAAAAGGTTTTTAAACTTTCAATTGAAAAAATCTTGATGTAGACATTTAAAATTTGAAAAGTTTTGCTAGTTTAGGAGGTGGGTACCTTTTGAACAGGCTGAGATGTATCAGGAGATAATCCCAACAAAGAATAAAGGAATATACAGAAACCGTTGATGAACGGAAGAGAGAGGAAATGGGGTGAAGAAGCTGTTAAAGGCTGTGTGTGGACCAAACATGCTTCAAAGTAGTTTCAGAGCTCTTAAAAAGAAAACCGTGCAGCCATTCCTTCCTTAGGAGTTCTTTTACTTACTGGAGCTGCAGTCAAGGGTTTTTTTATTTTTTTTTAATCGTTATTATTATGCAGACACTTTCTTTGTACACTCCAATCCCAGCAGAGTTATTGCTGGGCAAATCACATATTTTGCCAGAGCAGCAAAACCTCTAAACCAAAAGAGGTTTTCAGTCACACCCTTGAACTTGCTCTAACTTCCAGAGATGTTTAAAATATTCATGTCAGTTTGAATGGATTAATTAGCAGTTATTGATTAGCAAGGGTAATTACTATGTCAGATGTATCTAATATACTGACAGCTGCATTACAACGTTTAAAAAAGATTTTTTCATAGAGTTTAAAGATCATTTGATGTAGTTATATTCAAACACAGGTTTAATTTTCTGGTTATCATCACAATAACACATTCTCTCCAGAAGTTGAAGACAGGAAAACATAGTCAAAAATATATTTATGTGAACGGAACAGCCGTTTAGTTTACACATATATGTATAGGAACAGACAGTATCCTGCAGGCAACACTTTTGACTTTGCACTATAAGGCCAAGAACCTATTTTTTATCATATCCAGTTATTTTGCTGTTAGTACTATAACAATTTCTTCTAAAGAAAATGCCGCAGTAGTCAGATATTGATCTGGTTTCTCCTACTATTAGTAGTTTACTTCTATAATAAGCATTATAAATAAACATTATTGTCTGTGGATCTAGAACTGAATATTATTTATGATCTGTCAAAAAATGTCCTCTTATTAGTTTCCTTTTATTCAATTCATACATAAAACTGTACTTTTAAAGATGCTAATGACACTCAAGGGTGCACCAAAAGTAGATTATATGGGTGACTTCAGCTAACTATTGATGTTCAGACAGTGCAGAACTAAGGAATGTTCAGGGCCTTTTCTTCCATTTCTTTCTGTTGTGGACATTCCTACAAGGAAAAAGTCAACAGACACCACAAAGCTTACCTTTGCCAGACTCTCCTACTAAATGATAGTAGGTAGAAGAATGACTCTTGATAAACAAGACAATCTCCATATGAAAACAAAGCTGCAAAGAACCAAACTAAAAGACAAGAAAGCAAAAGAAATTCTACATATACAAAATATAGTTATAGTACAGCTTAGTGTACAGGCACATGAACTCAGACTGTCTGGTTTGAAGTGTGCATTTCTTTAGCAGTATGGCATGATTATTCCGCATCACTTAGGCGGTTACCCCTAATGGTACAATACAGATGGTGTAATTGTATTTTTCCCAATATTTTTCCATATTTTTATATATAGCGCATGGCAGTCTTAAGACCAAAATAAATGACTGGGTTTTCTAGGATTTTTCAGGCCCAAGGCTTGAAATCATGTGTGAACTTTCAATCTACTAGAATGACATGTTTATAGTACAGTAAAAGTGATACAAGTTAGACGTGTTAGGAAATATCATGAGGATATGTGAGTGGGAGCACTCCAAAAGACCTGCTGGAATGGTGAGATAAAATATATGGATGAATGGCATCACTCTGGGCATGAACTTCCATATTACCCTTAGAGGCAGTGTCAGGAGTGAACTATCGCCAAAATAGCACATGTTCCATGGAAAATTGATGGTTCACTTAAAAATAATGTCTCGGTGTTAATATGCTGCATCCAGGAATATCAAGAAAGCAAGACCCTGGAGGAAATGAAGGAGACAAGTTATCTGGCATTGCAGTTTATATATTGACACTTCATGTTATCAAACTGTGGAACACAAGAAAAAAACTCCAAAACTGTGCATGGAGGAACCAATCCAACAAAAGGACTTTATTTTCTAAGTAGTTTAATTTTAAGAGTAGACATCATGGTCTAACTAAAACACATTTAAAACCAATTTACTCCAAAAACATCGCGGTACCACATCCAAAATTCTGAAGCTAACTCATATTTGAACCTAGAATCATAGAGTCATAGAATGGTTTGGGTTGAAAGGTACCTTAAAGATCACTTAGTCCATGGGCAGGGACACCGTCCACTAGACCAGGTTGCTCAGAGCCCCATCCAACCCAACCTTGAACACTGCCACAGGTGGAACATCCACAGCTTCTCTGGGAAAGCTATTCCTGTGCCTCACAATCCTCATGGTAAAAAATGTCTTCCTAATATCTGATCTAAACCTACTCGCCTTTAATTTGAAGCCATTCCCCTTTGTCCCCTCGCTACAGTTCCTGATGAAGAGTCTCTCTCCAGCTTCCCAGTGGGCCCCCTTCGGATACTGGAAGGCTGCTCTGAGGCCTCCACACATCCTTCTCTTCTCCAGGCTTAACAAGTCCCGACTTCTCAGCCTGTCTTAGTAGGGGAGCTGCTCTACACCCCTTATCAACTTTGTGGCCCATCTCTGTATTTGCTCCAACAGTTCCATGTCCTTCAACCTGAAAAATGAAGAATGCAACAGTCCATGGTGCTGAACAACCTACCATGGAAGTAAGGGGAAATTTGAAGAAAATCAGATAGAGAAATAGTCAGGCTTAGAAGCAGACAGAAAATTTTTACAGGAAAATAGTAATCCCTTAGCAGCAGATGGAAAAATTTTACAGGAGGAAAAAGTCGTTAGTCAATCCTTTTTAAAGAATTGAGAAAGGAAGAGATGAAGATTTGAGAAAGCAAATTGAACCATTAAAGTTCTTTAATTATATGATTTGCTTATTAATGGTAAATTATTCATTTGTGTGATAGTGTTTAATAATATATCTGATCGTTTTGAGTGGTTGCATTTTTAAACACATATTTTTAAATGGGGCAATTTAATGAAGCTCTTCTGGGAATCTGTTCCACTGAGACAATTATGGGTGTTTTCAATTTACTTATTTTTCTTTTTGAAACACCTGTACTATGCTTCAAACATGTCCATAGTCCACATTGAAGATCTAGATATTGCCAGACTATCTAATGAAAGATTACTGCATTGTTACAGAAGCAAAAATCCCAGCAGGAAAACTAATATTGCCTCTGCTGTCTGAGCCAAATTCAGATTAGCATAATTGAATTTCGCCTACCTAAATTTGTCCTGCAGGATATAAAGCAGGCAGCTCAATCTCCAGTCATGTAGGCTACAACCTCTTTGAGAAAAGCAGCAAAGGTGCCAACAAAGCCAGCTATGAGGGGATCTGAAAAAAAACCATATAAAACTGTTTAGATAAGAGTGGCTTTACATGTCAATATAATTCATTTTTCAAAATTATGATAGTTAACAATAACTGTGATGCTGTTAAAAATGAATTGTGTTTGAAAGTCAAACAGAAGGATGTCTGGAGATTGATAATGGTCATAAAGTAATTGCACTGACCTTGAATAGAGTCTCTGTGCTTCGCATTTGTTTGGTTATTTACATGACCTTTCCATTACATTCCTAAAATACAGACATTTTGATCAGTTTTCCCGACAGGAGGAATAAAAATAGTGTGCAGGAGAGCACATTTCCTCAGGGAAACCTGAGGCTCTACTGAAGTGGGAATCTGGGTTACGATCCTCTCCAAAAAGGGTGTGAGCCTTGAAGTGATATATCTGCTTGTAAACTAGCAAAAGGTTTTGTTCTCTGCTCCTGCGGTCAGCTATATGGTCTGTTCAAACCTATAGCTGAGAACATCCCCTAATCCTCCAGGGCAGGGAAACTGTATCCACTCTGCTTATGGGGCATGCCACAAGGTCAGTGCTGTGTGTGGGAATTTTGCAAATTAATTTTGTATGTCTCAAGACAAAACTGAACCAGGTACCATTTTAACAATGTCACAGAAAAAAGAATATAATTCATAGCCTTGGTCGTTGACCTAGCGTAATTTACTACAGCTAGCATAGCCTGAGAGATCAGAGCAAAGAAAGCCATGAAAAAACTACTCAAGCATTCAGCTTTCCCTTTCAAAAGAAGTGACAGAACTCTGGAATTGCAATATTCTTATTCAGATATTAAATATTATTCTGATATGAGATATTACATGAAATTTGATATTATATGCTTAATTAATATTGAGGTTTCTTGGGGGAGCTTAGGGTTTTTTGTTTTGTTTTTTGTTTGGTTGGTTGGTTTGGGGTTTTTTTTTATGTTTGTTTGGGTTTTTTTGTTGGTTTTTTTGGCAGGGAGGGTTGAGTGGTAATTGGAAATGAGAGTCCTACTGAAAAGTTTGTACTCATTGAGAAAACCTAGCTAGCTGTCCTGAGTTTCTTATTGCCTTTGAATCACAGAATTGTTAGGGTTGGAAGAGACCTCTGGAGATAATCTAGTCCAACTCTCTTGCCAAGGCAAGGTCACCTAGAGCTGGATAATTAGGCTGGACATTAGGAAAAGGCTCTTCACCCAAAGTGTATTTGGGCACTGGAACAGGTTACCGAAGAAAGTGCTCACAGCACCAAACTTGACAGAGTTCAAGAAACATTTGGCAAACACTCAAGCACACGTTGTGACTCTTGGAGATAGTGCTGTGGAGGGCCAGGGGTTGGACTTGATGATCCTTGTCGGTCCCTTTGAGCTCAAGATATTTTATAAATCTATGATACTATGATTATAAGTTACATGAGCTGTAGTAGCTCTACTCAAAAGAAACATAAAACTTATTTGTACTTGGGAATCCTTCAAGATCAAGACAGAACCAGTAGAATAAAGCCTATCTTAAGAGTCACTAGAATGATTCAGAAAGCATTAATATATATCACAGTAAACAGCAAAAATATTAATCATTTGTTGACTATATATTGTCAAGACTTTGAGCTAATCAGAGCATCAAAATTATCACACTTTTTCGTAATTAAAGTTTTGTCTTTGATACTTATAAATCTAATACTCATGAAAAAGAAATCACTCTCACTCACATATGTGTCCAGACACTGTAAAAGGAATAGTCAGTACATTTAAATTCCAGCTGTTGCGACTGCTTATTTGAAGATCTCCATCTCCTTTTTCTCTCTCTTATGTACCATCAAATAGGAGTAACTTTAAAATAATTCATAGAGATATGGTGCAAAACACCTTGGATAGAAATGTCTTGCATTTTAACTAAGTTACATTTTTTAGATTAGGATAAAAAACCCCTACAAATTGAACCCTACGAATTGATTTTAAATAATTTATTATATTATAATATAGAATCCTTCAAAACATCAAATGCTTTAAATGTCTTATTTTGAAAAATGTTAAACTATTTGAATAGAATTTCAGTTCAAAAGTAGCATAACAATGTTGCTTGCTAGTGTGAATTTCCCTTAAGGTGGAGATATTATCAGAAAAAAGTCTTATTTGAAACACATTATTGGCAAAAAATTGTTTTTCTAACTGCAAAAAGAATAGTTATTATTGTTTATCAGTCTTACTTCCTCTCATTTGTACTGGTACAAACTTGGAGAAATGCCAGTAAAGTCAATGGACTTGAACTTGCAGAAAATCCTGATATAAAACTGAGATGAGTAAGAGCAGTGTCTCTTGTGAAATATATGAACTTTATAATCCATGCAAAAGTTATGCTTCAGTCATTACAGTTAAGATGTATCCTTGTGGCAATGTAGCAATTTGCAGAGATCATGAACTGGATATTTTATGTTTATATTTATTTCAAGCTTCATTTGTGGCAAAGGATCACCAGAACTGGAGATGATTAAAAAAGAAATAAGAGAAAAAAGAGGACTACACAGATTTTACTCGTAAAATGATCAGTTAACTTTTATCAACATACTTTGTGAAAGTGGATTAGATTCAGTGAAATTTCATCAGGAAGGTTCCTTATGTCCAAAATAGTATTTCTCTCTAAGGAAAAAAAAAAAACCAAATAACAGGTCAGGTAGGATTCATGTTCAAGCCCTTAAGTGTGTTTTTAACACCTGAGTAGTCATTTGGGGTAAGTTGAGAGCTTTTTCTTTTCAGACCTTTGTTCCACAAAGGACATTCTATTTGGAATTGTCTCACTGTTATCATACCAGCAGGGATGAGAGGAGAAGGAAACTATCAAAGTTGTCAGAAAATTATGTTCCTGTTTTCCATCTTGCCTCATTGATGATGAATGCTCAGGTGACAAGGTTTTGCTGATAGGAAAGCAGTCTCTAGGCTAACTAGCTGCTCATTAAAATGATATAGTCAAGGTTCTCTGGGGCCTAGACCTTGGTATGTCTGTTTGTTCAGCTTCATCTCACTAATTCTTTTATCTCATATTTAGATTTACTTTAAAGGAACAACATTGTTCACAGTAGCATATGTTTATATTGCCAAGAATACTTACTGAAACATTGCCAATTAGTACTCCTCAGAAATCGAAGTGGAATACTGTCTAACGAATTAATATCTTAAATGTGAGGAGAATGTGATCTCTGTTGTATCATTTTTAAAATTACTCAATCACAAATTTCAGTAGGAGATTTCACAATCTCACTTACTGAATATATGCTTGTAAAATCTTTGCCTCTTTAGAATCAGTGGGAGGATTTCTGTGTCTGAAGAGCAACTGGAGTTCTGGCAAAAGTTTGTTTCTGTCATGAAGCAAGTGTTGTATCTTTTAATTCTATTGTAGGTAGTAGAAGTATTCATTGCACCTATAAACCTCTAGTCTTTTTCTAAACATGGTAAAAGTCTTGGCCTGAACAGTAATTGTGCCATTGCTTACTACAGGATTGCTCTGAATTTTGTGTAAAGAGCTAACTGAAAAGGTTTGACTTACCTTAGTAGTTAAAAAATAAAGCAGTTTATCTTCACTTTGCTAGTCAAGGTATATTGATATATACCATGCCAATGACATACTGATTCCTGAACTGCATTTTTATATTTTCTTATTGAAGTTCTATTTCAATGTGGTAACATAGCAAAATTTGGGCAATAATATCCCAGTATGTGTTTCAGAAATTTCACTTAAGTTTTCCTGACAAGACTCTGGAATAACTTGGCTGTATTTCACCCTAAAATAAGAGTTGTTTGCAAAAAATTGTCATTACACGTCAAAAGTTTCAGCATAGATTTGCGTTGATAGATTCCTAAAGAGGAAGATATATCCGAAGTTAGTGATTTGGGTGTAACAAGTCTGAACTAGTTCCTTTTAATGTTCTTCTGGCCTCCATCCTGTCCATTCAACAGTGATATGAATCAAATAGCTTTATTAATTAAATCTCTAATTGAATCAATTCAAGCTGGTCCAGGCATGCAAATACGGACAAGAGAGCAGAAAATGCTTAGTTAGGGATCATATATGTACTTAGGACACTTTCTAATGGAAAACAGTTACTGGTTAAATATAGAAAGTATACAAGAGGGAATGTTATCCTGATAGCTGAGAAAAGAAAAGCAGAGGATTTGCACAGAAAATCACTTACAAATGCAGGGCTTTTCTTGCTATTTTGGAAACTGCATAATTCTGATATTCCAGTGTACAGGACTGGAAGTTTCATCACAACTCTAATTTACTGATTTCAACTGAATAGAAATGTAAATTCTATTGCAGCACCTTCACATCCAAAAAAAATTTTAATACTATGAGTTCTTTCCAAACATTAGTCATGTGGTGAATCTGAAGTATATTCAGATATAATTTATAAAAAAGCATATAGGTTTTAGCATTTCAACCACGTATTTACAGAGCTGATATTTATATCATAATACAAAATTTTCAATATCTCTTAAAGATAGAAAAAGCAAACTAACCAGAACTGCTTTAGTAGGAAACACGATGTTGTTTCTAATCTAAGATTTATATATCTCAGGATAAGGTACTAATATTTCAATGATTATTATTATTGCTATTATTATAGCAAAGGAAGGGACTGAGGTATGTGGTTCCTACATCATGCTGAAGATCTACCTCTACAGTATAGCACGTATTTTCCAATTGAATAGATAAGGGAAAAATTGCTCCTTATATTTCCCAACAGGCAGACATAATCTACAATCTACATGCATTTACAGCTATTGACAGACATGCGATCTTGCCTGGAAACTGAATTAGACCTCGTGAGTATTGTATGAAGTCCTATCTTTCCTTTGCTTTGAACTTCTCTTACTTTTTCCAGTCCTATAACTATTTTATCCAGCTTTGAATTTAACATTCAAAACTGTATCCAACAGAATACAGCACTCCTTATAGTGGAATTGTAGGTCCCAAGACTCATTTAATGACAAGTTCTTTCTACAGCAAACATACTTAAAGTATATCCAGACCTTCTGAGTGGTTCAGAAGAGTATTCTCTCATTTTTTCTTCCAAATTAGGGAATCTAGTTTTGAGTCAGAGAAAGATTATTAGTAAAGTATTCACTTAAAATGTGTCAAAAGAAATCAAATGGGAAGATGTATCAGGTTCTTTTTTAACCCTTGGGATCGGTCTTGTTCCACAGTGATGTCTGTTTGCAGCACAGTAATATCAGTATAGAGATACTAGACAGGACTGCAGAGCAGAACAAAGTACTGGAGCAACCTTGTGCTTTCAGATTTTTCAGGTTTTCCATCTCCCTTGCCCTTTTCACCGTGTTCACTTACTAATGATCTTTTCACCTTCCTCAAGTGGCTTAGACTGTCATCATGGAAGACAGCTTGGCTTAAACCTCACATTTAATGAGAGCTTGGGCAGGGATTATTTAATGAAAAGTGTTTGAGGGCTGACTGTGTTCCAATGAGAAAAGTGTTAAGTAAGAACTCCTTCAGTTTGTTCACTGGAAAACAATAACATCAAGAGTTTACTCCTCCTAAAACGTTCTCCAGTTTAGTGTTCATCCAATATCTTGAAATATTCTAGATATCTCAGATATTCAAATGGATTTCAGTGGGCTCTGGGAATAATTTTTGAATGAGCTGAGGCCACAGAACACTGAGCTTCACTTACCTGTGGGACACTTCCTGGCTACTGAGAGAGTATAGCAAAGCATGTGCTGAGATACAGCAAGAGATGAGACCAGCATACCCATGGAAAAAAGGAAGTGTTTTGGTAAAATGCATATAGCAAGTGATAATTTCCCTTCATATTCCAAATGTGTAACATCTCTAATTTTTGTAAAATCTGCATCTTAAAAGGACCTCCTCAACCAGAGCTCGATCTGAAATTTGAACAGACTTTTATGAGTTTTCTCTTTCTTTATTATTTTTTAAATAAAAGCTCTTAAAACTTGTGGAATCCACAACATCCTGCAGCATTGATTTCTACAATTTAATTTTATATTGGATAATAAAACCTCTTGGGTATTTTGGTAAAACAGCTTGAGTTTTTTCTTCTGATGCCTATTGTAGTGTTTTAGGTGAAGTAGCAGAGAAGCAGTAGCCACTTAATTTTTCCAGGTAACTAAATTTTTATCTCCCTTTGCCACATGCCCTCCTTATTCACTTCTTGTTTCACAGAAGTTGTTTTCATCATTTAAGTAGCTTCCCCTGTATGTTTACAGCATGTTTTTTGAGAACAACCAGTTTGGTTAGTCCATTTCCTCGAAAGCTGGGGAGTTATCAATTTTTTTTTTCTTGTGGATGCTATGATAAAGAACATAACAGAACTGAACAGAGCTCTGAAAATAAAGATAACTATTCTGAAGCTTCCAGTTTTGAAGAAGGAAATAAAACAAGATCCGTAAAGGAGAGTCGTTATCACACTGTCTGTTTCATGGACATGATGATTGGTGACCCTTCCTAAGTGTGTGTCTTGAAAATCCATTTTCTATTGATTAGGTCAGTGCCTGCCTGGTAGTTGCAAGACCTGCTGAGGTATCTTAATAAGACTGTGAGTGAGAAAGACATCACAAATTGCTTGTGTTTGTTCTTATCCCTACTACAAACAGGGACAAAACTCAGTGTGCTGTCAATACTGTCCCCTCCCCTATTCTCCTTCTCATCCAAGTTTCTCCATGAATACAAACAGTGAGGTCAGCAGCAAACTAATGTAAGTCAGTGGTATGGGCTGCTGGGCCAGGACACAACCGAACAGGTGCATTCATAATGGTCAAATTCAAAATGAATGAAACTAAAGAGATCAGAGGGAGAGGTTGGCTCATGAGTACTGCTTGTCACAGAGTGCCTCTATTTCTCCAGTTTACAGAGGACTTTGCTCTGCACAGCTGTACCGTGTGCCAGGAAGTACCTTTTACATCATGTAACTATAAACTTAGAGTTATAATATATCCCTTGATCCACAGAACATTTATTTTCACATGGGAAATGACATGCTGTCATGGAAGTCAGACTGCATACCTCCTTCTGGGGAATACACAACATGAAGTTCATTAGCAAAACCTTGGGACCCCAGGCAAGACCCACAAGACAGCATGTGTCCCTAAGTGCCACCTATACATCTTTAAGATACTTCCAGGGTTGGCGGATCACCCAGTTCCCCAGGCAGCCTGTTCCAGTGCCTGACAACCCTTTTCATGAAGTTATTCCTAGCATCCAATCTAAACCTCCCTTGGCTCAGCTTGAGGTTATTTCCTCTCATCCTATCTCTTGTTACTTGAGAGAAGAGACCGATTCCCACCTGGCTACAACCTTCTTGCAGGCAGTTGTAGAGAGTGTGAAGACCGCCCCACCAACAGCCTCCATTTTTTCAAGGCTAAAGATCTCCACCCCCTTGGCTGCTCCTCGTCAGATTTGTGCTCCATACCTTTCCCCACATTGTTTTTTTAATGAGTACTTAGTAAATAGTAATAATATGCCATTCCTTTAAATTGTTGACTTTTCCTCCATCACCTGAACAGTATCTGTTAACACTCTTAAAAGATTAGCAAACCTATTTTTCCAATATTTGATAATACTACTCCTTCAAACTGATTCTTGTAGTTAGAGAATATAGCCCAGCTTCTGTCATTTCCAAACTTTTCTCACTTCCAAAGAGTTTTCAAGTAAACACCATTTTATTTGGACTTGTCTCTGTACAAGAACTAGCTGTTTGTTAGAAACCTCTGAGTCCACTTAAAAACTGAGGAAGTCTTAAATGAATATAAGCTTTATCTGAGTGAAACAAGCATTCTAGATCAAAAGTTTTTGTTTACAGAGTATTGTTTTTCAAAAAGTCCCCAAATAAACCTGGAGGTTAACAAGTCATTGTTAACTAAAAATTAAATATCTGAACATTTTTTTGACTTTTTCCTTAACTCTATCTTCTTCTTTTCAGTTTAAAGTGAGGGGATATATTCGAGCTTTGGCTGACACTTGTTTATGAGAATGCAAGTAGAATGCTCTTTAAATATGTCAGGTTTAAAGAGATGTCAATATAGCCTAGTAGTCTCTCGGTAAAAAATTGCATAAAATTTTGTCTAACTCCTCCCTTCCTAGACAACAGATCTGCCGTTATAAAATGTTTTGAGCTTAGCTAAGCATTTCAGGGAAACTTTAATTTAAAAATTGCATCCTAGAAAATGAATTCACTGTGTAAAAGTTATCATCTTAAAATTCACATTAAGCTACTGGTTTTTTATAGACATCGTACATAGCATGTCTATGTCCATATTTTCTGTAATTTTGAAGCTTTTGTTGAAAAGGTTTGTCACAGAAAAAAGCTTTAAGAAGACGTTCATAGTTCTCAGTGTCCTCTAAGAGAAATGAAAATGCATCCATTAGTTCAGACTTTGTAAACCTTAATCAGGAATCTATGTGTTTGAGGCACACAGCCTGAGTTAAAGAAACTAAAGGATGGACAAACCATTTCAAGGGAAAGAAGTGTATTGTTCTCCTCCATAATTTTTCTGTCACGGAATCACAGAATCATTTAGGCTGGAAAAGACCTCCAAGATCCTTAAGTTCAAGGCTGATCCTCATTTGGCGAATGACAGAGAGTGATAAGGTCACCCCAAAACCTCCTTTTCTCTGGGCCAAATAACCCCAGCTACCTCAGCTGCTCCTCAAAGGACTTCCTCACTGGACAATCCTCCAGCTTTGCTGCCCTTCTCTGAACACTGTCCAGCACCTTGATGTCTTTCTGCACATCTGTGCAGTACAGTGTTAAAAGCTTATGTGTGATAATTGAATAGTACACTGTACTACGTAATTCAGTAGAGATGTGTCATCTCAAAGCAATGCAAACACCTTTTGAAAGTTTTTCCCAATTAATGCGACAGAAAACCTTCAGGAACATTATAACAGTTGATATGGGAACTATAGGAAACAGAACATGGAAAATACCTCAAAATAAGATTCTTTTATGTTTTTATTTT
>VZRR01003138.1:278580-309383 GCA_013398015.1 Oreocharis arfaki
TTTATTTTTTTAATTTATAAATTAATTTTTTAAAATTTTTAAACTTTATTTTTAAAGTTTTTTTTAAAGTTTTTTCTTATTTTTTTTTTTACTGGTTTACTTTTAACAAGAAAAAGTTCTTTTACTACAGAGCTATAAAACCACAGTTACGAAGTGTGTTGTCTGTCCATCACAGACAGCACAATAATTGCTCTGAGTCACCTCTAGCTGAATTTCTGTGATGAGTTTAATGGCCCATACTACAAACATCATGTCATTATCCATCTCCAGGGTTTCAAGTCGACATTTTCACATTCTAAGACACACCACATTTAAGCATTGCTACTTAGAAGTGATTTATTCTTCATTTTCCCTCTGAAAGTAAGAGTTAGCTCAAGATGATGTAACTTGGCTTAGATACAGGGGAAGGATTGAAAAATCTTGCCCACATCTGTTTGATTGCACCACTGCAGAAAGAACCCCATTGCTCACCAGGCAGCACCCAAATTGCTGCAATTTAAAATCCAGGGTAAGAACACAACTGGCACCATTTTCCCTTAAATATTGTACAAGGCTTGTAGCATGTGGCTGTTTAAGAGCTACTAGTAGCACAACGGAAATGTCCTTGCAGTAGAGGTCTGTGTCTGGGTTGAAAGGGTCTGCACATATCCAAGAGTGAGCATATGCATCAGAACTATACAATTTATAAATCCAAGATTAGTGGGAAATGCAAAAAAGGCATTTATTAAGAGTTTGTTTCAGGTGTCCAGGAGTAAACCAGAGGCTCAGATTAGTAAAACAAAGATCTGAAGGAAAAATAAAACCAAAAGCTGACACAACCCCCCTACACATCCAACCCTGAGTTATGAGTAAGCCTTTCTGGTCATTTAGGGGAGCAGAAAAATGTGGCTGGGAGAGGCATAATTGTGTGATAAAAGGTACACTGAATCAAATAGTATATGGTAACATCTCTGAATCCCATGTTCTGAGATTGCTTTCCATATACACAGATAATTTCTCCTGTCAACCTGAAAACAGTCACCACAAGAGATTAGGAGGCTGGATCTTGAAAAGGAATTTCTCTGACAGATACAAAGCATTGCTCTTCTTGTGGAAGCACAGCGAGGTGTTCCAGCAGCTTATATATTAGGAAACTACAGCGTGCCAAGGCAGGTGTCCAAGCACTGGAGCTGCACGAGCTGCACAATTAAACTGTGAGACTGGTCCCTGGCAGGCACTTGGACAAGTTCAAGTAGCTTTCCTCGATTCAATGGTTTAACATCAGTCTGGAAGCAGCTGTCCCCTTTAAAAAGACAAGACTTGACACTTTTCAGGTTGTTGGTCCTTATTGGACTACACAAAGTTTCTAACACAGAGAAAACCCTTATTTCTCCTATTTTGTTTCTTGAAAATCAAGTTTATATTTATTTCTTCCCCCCAATAATTCTTTTCTTATCTGTAGATTCTGATCTGTTTAAAGAGAATGCTAAGGTACATTGGTAATCATGAGATTGCTCAGCTCAAGGAATAAATGAAGAATTAATTAATAAAGCTATGGTATTTCACATATTGCACAAGATAATCTGCCAAAACTATCGTTCATGCAGTCACAAATTTATCTTAAAAAAATTTTTATATGGAGTTTCCAAAGGGAATTTCTTATCCTACTATATCTCTTGTGTTTTTAAGGGTGGGAAGTAAAAAAAGCCACATTCTTTTGTCAATTTAGACTCCCTCTAATTTTTTATGAATGGATGATGTAAGTTTGAATCAGCTCCTGTCTGTTGCCTAGGCCTCTGGCAACAGGCAGCCACTGTATTGGAGTGGCCAGCACTCCAAAATTCACTCTGATTTGCAGGGTCTTTAATAATGAGTGATCCAGTCTATTATAAAATGGATTATTTATTTAATAGACACAAAATTAACAGACATAAGACTTAAAACAGACTCTTACTACACAGGAAAAACAGAAGGGATTACTAGTAATATACACGCGGAGTTAAAGGTGCCATTAGAATTACAGCTTGCAAAGAAATATATACCTAAGTATAACTTAGGATTCGATGTTTCTTACCCCCAGTCTTCGAAGGGGTAGGCTTATAGAAATCCTCTCTCTCAATCTCCGGAGAAGTGACTTGAAGCTGCGTCCAGCTCCAAGGAGAAATCTCCTCGCACATCCTCAAGGAGGGTGTAAGAGACTTCTGCTGTGTGTTAATTCGTGTGGTATTTTATAGATGTAAAACCTGTGTCTTTTGGTCAAAGTATTTCTTTCATCTCTTTCCACATTTGCCTTCCAGACTAAGATGTTGACTCTTAGCTGCTGGCCTGAGCTCTTTGGCGCCAGAGATACTTCATGCCGGGCCTGTGACCCACCAGAGTTATCTCCTGCATATGCACCACCTATCTGTGGTAGAGACGGGGGGTAGACATGTCCTGCCCCAGAGAAAATGAATCAGCTTGTGTTTAAATGTACAGGGATCCTTTCTTCAATATGATAGCAAGACATAAATATTTTTCACTGTTTCATCAGCAGAGCTAATAAGTATTTAGACAACCTAGTGTAAAAATAAATGTTTCACTTTTAAATGGATAAAATCTTGGAGAGTTTCAGTTTCAATATGTATGTATTATTCTTGGAGGTGATTCACTAATAAATTCTGCAAAGAAAAACCACTTATAAAAAGAAATGATAAATCAAATCAAATCTGTGTACTCCTTTGACAATCAGAATGTTCTGAAAAAGATGTCACTAGACAGATAAAGTTTCAAACCTCAAATGAAACCTCAGAGGCACAACTGAGAATAAACCAAGAGATTTATAATAATGTTTTAGGGTGATTGGTGACTGTGACACTTTTGTTTCAAAGATTCAATCCATGCCAGATAAAATACAACTTTTATAAAAAATTTCTTCTGCACTACTCTTATAAAAAGCACTATTTCTGTCCTTGGCTTTTCTTGAATAAAAAAAAAAAAAAAGTATATATGAGAAATTATAGTATTGCACAGAGACCCAAAATCATTATGAGCCTTGTCTGAAGCTTTGCGTGCTCTATCTTACAGCAGGGTATCATGGGCATCCACTTCTTAATGGAACACTTATTAAATTACTTGGGGGAAGAATGGCTCAGAGAAGCAGCACTGGGATGCAGAAGCTGCCTTTTCCTTGCTACTTGTCCCTGCAGTAGCTCCTGCTGATGTACAAGTTAATGTACTACCAGCATTTCAAAAATATACAGAATGTGGAAGTGTGCAAAGGAAACGTGGAATACACAGAATATACACAGAGAATATGTAAGTGGAACATAATTTCTTCATCAACAACAACAGAAAAAGGAGAAAACTGGAATATATGAGATCTATAAGAAGGAGCATACATTAATACAAATGGCAGCCTAACGACCAAGAGAATAGTCCTAAAGAGCTGCATAGCTCTCCCTGCTTAGTAAAAGAAATGAACATACATTATTCTTTCTAAATTGGCTGTTCTAGCACAAACATACAAAAACATTAAGAATGTCAATTTGCCATGCAAATATGTAATTTCTTTTCATCACCTGCAGCACAACGGGCAAATGAGTTAAATTGTCTGTCTGATAAGACAGGTAGGGTTCTTTGTAATTCTTAAATATATTCAATGTGCCTGTGGAATACTTCTTAAAGGACTTTTTCATTGAATTGTAATCCACAGCAAAAAAAGTGTGAACCTTTGAATACTAAAGGGAAATGGGTGAGTAAAAAAATAAATTGCACTAGACAGCTAAACTGGGGTTGGGATGACTGGAAGTAGACATATGCCTGTGAGCTAATCACACTAACTCTTCTTGTGGTTAATTGAGAGAAATTGGCACTTCCAAAGGAAGATTGATATCTTCCTGAAATAAGGATTTGAACAAGGTCAAATGAACCACTTTTGAACTGATTTTATTCCCTCATTGATTTTAAAGGTAGCCTAGGGTGATTATGTGTAGAATGGGATGACTAAAATTTAAATGTCCAACAACTAGAGAGGCAAAGCTCAAATTTTCACAATTTTTTCAGAGGATTTAGACATGTACTAAACTTTGTAAAAATATGCACAATATCTTTAATGTCTGTTGTGATAACTACTCTGGGGAAATGAAGTAAATTCAATTCTGAATAGATCACAAAGACAACCTAAAATATTAAATGGTGAACAAAAATTGCCATACTGACAGGAAAAAGGAGAGAAATTTTACAAACAGTGTACAAGGCATTTAGAATCTGAATTATATTTACAGATTCTTCTGAGGGTGAACTTAGGAAGACTGTTATACTGAGATATGTACATAGTTACATGAACATTTTATATATACATAGATAATTAAATATGTGGTTAGATGGGGAACAGATATCCACTATTTTTTAGGTAAAGAATTATGACATCAGAAATGCTTTGAATAAAGCATGAAACTATTCTTAAGTAGAACATGAACTCTAACAGCAATAAATACATGCACCATATTTGAGACACCATATTTTTCCATACAAAATATACAGCACATGGATCTTTAAATTCCCTTTCTTCATTTAAATTAATGCAGCAGTGAGCATCAGATGCCTTCCCACAGAAATACAGAGAAGATGAGCAGAGTAAGGATGCACTTCACCCATGCTCTGCATGTTCTCCCACCCTGAATTCTTGGTACAATTTAGAATTCATATTTATTCAACAGTTTCCAGTTGAGGCTTCAGATCTATTCCAATCACTTACTTCTTTGAACCTGCACCTGCAATTTAGTCTAAGACCTTAAGCCTAAAATTATTCATACCAAACCAATAAAATTAGTCATCTGCATACATTTTTTTTTTCAATGAAAAGGCTCACACAAAAGAATATAAACTTGGAAGCAGGAAGACATTAGGAGATTATTTTTCTGTGTTCAGTAGAAATTACACTTTGAAATTACATCCAGAAGAACAAAATATACATAAATGTTATTTATAAATAATGAAATTTAAAGACGTGATTCAAATTAGACATATTTTCTGAATTTCATGAGAGTGATTTGAATTAATCTGCCTTCAAATGGACTCTAAATTTGCATTAAAATCAAACAAAGGTCTAAAAATGTACCCCTAGATATTTAAGATACATCTTTAAAAATATGTTACAGGTCATAACTAAATAAAAAAAAGGTAAGCATAGGTCAGATTTATAGGCTATGAAGCACAGTGAGTCTTGACAATTTTTTAAAGAAAAAATAGATACGCAGATTTATCTTGGCAAAGCCATTCAAAAGAGGAGATAGAGGAAAGGCAAATGATAGATTGCTGAAATTAAGCCTATTTAAACAAAGTTGCAAAACTTCCTTTTATTCAGTGTCCTCATGTACTCTCATTAGAAAGCAAGACATTGATCCCTGTAGACTTTAGAGTTAATTACATTCTGATAGCTCAGATGTTTCATCTAGATTTGTTCAGACAATTTGATACTTCAGGACTGAGGGGAACAGAGAAGGAAGGACAGATACAGGAGAGTATAGATTTCTCAACACACTCTGTTGTAGGATTTGGTTCAATACAAAGGCAACCAAATGGAAATGTTTATATATAATCACCTATTATCTGTGTAAAGCACGTGTGAGTTTACACACAACTGGCAGATACAGTTCAACATCCATGGAATGTAGGTGTCTTGTTGGAGGACATTTCAAATGGAAATTTATGCTTTTGAATTGACAACTGAATTGCACTTTGAATCAAAAGTCGCTCATGTCCTATTCAGCTGTTCTTCATCAAAGATATGATTCAGTTTCCTAAAACAAGCATTTAGTTGTGCTGGGTTTGGCTGGGGCAGAGTTAATTTTCTTCAAGTGCTTGTTATGGGGCTGTGTTTTGGATTTGTGCTGAACACAAGGTTGACAATATAGAGATGTTTTCGTCATTGATGGGCAGGGCTTGCACAGAGCCAAGGCCTTTCCTGCTTTTCATACTGCCACATTGGTGAGGAAGCTGGGGATGCAGGGGAGGTTGGGACACACAGCCAGGACAAGTGACCCAATATGACAGAAGGAAAATTCCAGAACATGTTTTGTCATGCTCAGAATAGAAAGCTGGGGGAAGAAGGAAGAAGGGGAGGACGTTTGGAGTGATGGCGTTTGTCTCCTCAAGTCACTGTTATGCGTGATGGACCTGGCTCTCCTAGAGATGGCAGAACGCCTGCCTGACCATGGGAAGCAGTGAATTAATTGCTTGTTTTCCTTTGTATGTGTAGCTTTTGCTTTCCCCATAAACTCTCCTTAGCCCGAAAGTTTTCTGGTTTTTACCCTTCCACTTCTCTCCCTGGTCCTGCTGGCGGGGAAGTGAGAGGGTGGCTGTGTGGTACTTGGTTCTTGGCTTGGGTGAAACCACAACATTAGTGTAATTTTAGTTGGTCTTGGACAACCAATGTAATTTCTACTTGATATTCCTAGAGGCTTTTGGTCTCCTGTGATCTCTGTCACATCTGTGAGTGCTACATGAATATCCTGGAAAACTCACATCATAGAAAGCACTAAATAATTCCTTTAGCACAAACTAATTACTCTCTAATATTCGGCTTTATAATAAGTTGAATTATTTTCCAAGCCCCATTCACTGCACTAATGACACCTTCATTGCTGAGAGTGGGAGACATATAGGACACCTATGTGCAGACACACAAAGCTGAGCTTCTTAGTCTGCAGCTGAATAGCACATGAGACAGTTCCGATAAAATATGAATTCTTAATCTTTTAAGGATGGCTTCTTAAAAGTATGCATTCAGGAACAGTCTCAGAAGAAATTGAATCTTACAAGATAAAGAGAAGAAAACTTTGTTTTACATTATGACACTGTTGATAGGACTCCGGCAAAGAGTTTGTACTTAAGTCGTTTTCTATCAAAAGCTTCCCATATAGCCTCAGAAAGTAACTTTTTCTTTATATCCTAGTACAACAAATGAATTTTTATTTTGATACTTTATCATGAATTTCTGAGGATAACTGTCAGAAATTGAGGGAACACAAAACCTTCAGTATAAGCATGTGGGAAAAGATATGGTAACATATGGACTTAATAACACGTGAAATAAAAGGCTGCCCCTATTGTTGAATCACTTTTTTTCTCCCTTCTTTTTAATGAAGAAAGTATCCAAGGAAAATAAGTGCATTTTAACAGTGCAAATATAAGAATATCTTAGAGAGCAGTTTGCGGAAAACAGTTTTCCATTCCAAGACATCCTCAAACCTGTCAAAAATGTTTTCAAACATTTCTACTGAGGAAGTTAAATAAGTCACAAAATATCTTTTTTCTCTCTTTCTTTCTATCTTTCTTTCTTTTTTTTTCCCATGGAAAAAAACTTTTCTGCACTGTATGGTTAAGAAGTTTCATTGAAATAACTTGAGCAATATAAGATATGGTCCTAGTAATTACTTGCTGAAGAGATAAAGGCATTGAGTCTGCATTCCATTTTCATTCTATAAATCACATAAACTTTCTATTTTATGGGATTACTTGAGGTTCTTTACATTAAGCAAGACAATTTTAAGGTTAATATTATATTACCTAAGAATTAATTTGGTTTAATAGATTTGGAAAGACATTTACCATGTTTTTATACTCTCTAACTTTCTCTCTCTCCCAGTTTAACTCTGTGGCAACTGGTTATACTCAGGAAAAGGGAAAATATGTTATTGTTTTATTGTTGTTCTTACTAAAACAAGATTAGCTATCAATTAAATTGTGAGAAATACACAATGATGCTGTAAACCCTTATTCTGAATAAATATTTATATGAGCAATCCCCAAGCCAATTTGTGTGTACAAGGCCAGATAATTGAATGCCAAGGACAGCATAAAATTTATTTTCCAATTAAATGGTACACACATATATGTGAAATACACGTTTTTAATGTGTACAATGGAAAATTTTACTTTGTGGATTTATTATTAGTACAAACGGTTTATAATTCTACTTTCCATTATTCTAAACTCTTTAATACCATTAAGTTAAAAAAGACAGCATTAGAATCACAGGCACTGTAAAGGTTTAGGAGAAGGAAGCATCCAGAAGATAAACACTGACACTTTGAAAAGGAAATTAATTCCATTATAACCAGCTGTTTAAGATAAGTAAGATAAGTACTTCTGCAGCTTTATGTCTTTATTAGATTTGAAGAGATCTCTAGCATAGACCAATTTTCTGACTTGCAGTTTGCTAAAGTTTAGTGTAATGAATCTTAGCCTCCAGGTAGAAAATACAAGATTCTTTTTCAGAAGTTTGAGAGATAAAGTAAAGAAAAAGCATTTCAAAGTATCCGTCCTTGCACTCTGTAGCAGACATTCCTTTTGCTCTTTTTCATAAAAACACTCCCTCATTTGTCCTGACTTAAAAGTAGATTTGAGTTCCGGACCTGAAGAACAATAGAAAACTTCAAAAAAGATGAGTCTCTTTAGAAATGAGATTGAGGAGTATATTACTTGACTGTGGCAAGTTCCTCACTGAAGTCTTTCCCTCACTTTGTACAGTCTTTCTAAAGCATTGTCATTCCTAACATTTCATATATTTCAACTGACAGCTTATAAAAGGGTTTTTGCCTAGCTAGTACTTAAATAATAAATTAAAGACATCTTTTCTATGATAGTGAAAATTTGCCTGATTGCCCTTTTTCAAAATATGTTTTCTTCAGAGTTTGGAAATGCTCAAACTGTATAGTCCATTCTTCTTAATGTGTGAAACTGTCACAGCTGCAATAAAATTGACTGGTTTAGTGGTTACCCAGTGAGTTTAGCTATTTCTAGACTTGTATTACAACATCATTTCCTCTAACTGAAATCTATTTTTCTAAATTTATTTTGAATTCAGTCACTAACTTTCATATTGTTTGGGTATAGAGTGTAAGCTGTCTAGGGTGATAGAAGGTCTTTTTCTCATGTTTTCACATTGTCAGCTTGAAAGGCCTGGTTACAAAGGCATAAAACCGAACAGGACTGTCTGTTCTCTCCATTTCGTTAAACTAGTCTGAAAGGTAAACTGTAAGAATAAAAAAAAAACCCCATGTGTCAGAGGGACTGACTAAACACTGGCCACTGCATTGTTCTTTTAAGAATAGGAAAAAATTACAATATCAATATTGCATGACTGCAAGAGATGTGTCTGATTAGCCAGGTTCAGGAATTTACCATTTGTGTGGTACAGGGACAACATGGCCAGAGAAAGTCTGTGGCCCGCCAAGATGAGCATTCCTTATATGTGAGGCCCACTGTCAGCACATCCATATTTGATTTTGGCAATGTGGATCCAAAATCCTCAGAGCATTGATATTTTCTAGGCCTCAGACTGCCTTGACTTCCTCTACCCTTCCCTAATCGTGGTCCTGAATTGCAACACTCCTTCATGGGAGCAAGATGATTGTCTATACACTGCTCTATCTCCCTCCTGCACCAGAAATTTGTTGGCTCTTCCATTTTTCCATAAGACAATTACAGCAAAACTTCCCCTAGGGTCAGAAAACATGGCACATTTATGTGCTTTCCCAAGCAAGCTTTGTCCTCCCCTCTTCCAGACTAATCTGATATCTGCTGACTTACCTTCTCCTCAGCCTGATTGTCTTACCTGTCCATGCCATGTGTAAATTTCAGTTTCCCATGACGGCACGGGGATCCTAAACATTCTTAGGACTAGGATATATGTGCATCAGATGACTGAAGAGCAGAAGCACAGAGCAGACATTTTAGTAAGGTAGTTGGGACTCTTTTCCATTACAAAAAATTTTTCAGCCCCATTGCTTAACCTTACTTTAAAGACCAAGAGCCACTGAGGAAGCAAAGCTCCCTCTTCCTTAAATACTTCTTATATATTATAATTAGAATGGAAATCTTCATTTCTAGTTTGTTTTCCTGGATCCATCTTGTTAAATAAGTATACATTGTAAAAGTTAAATATAAAATTACAAAATTTAGTAACCCCAACTTTCACTGTTAAAATCTGTGCTGAGCTGAAGTTTCATAACTAGCTGAGCCATTTTAAGAATCCATGATTGCCAAAGAAGGTATGTTGCACTCTCCTTTCTCCTTCCCATTGCACTTTTGTCTTCCTCCTTTTCTATTCTTCCCTCACTCTGTTTGCTCCCAGGAGCACTTAGCTAGATATTCTTAGGGTTGTCTCAGATTATTAAATCCATCAGTTCCTCAAACCACTTAGAGGAAATAAATATTAGTAAGTTGAAGCAAGCTAGGGTTTGTGCAGCCAAGCTGGTATGACTTGTCAACTTCCACATTATTGAACACTTTTACTAGCCAAGTCACTTTTATGAAATGGTCCCTGCCTATTCATCCTTACTAATTCCCAAATTAGACCTGAGAAATGTTTATATAGTTCTAATTCACATCACCCAAACCCAGGGATCTCTCTAACAAATTGACAGTATAGGCATGCCAATTCCTCATTTTGTGCAATTTACTGTTGCAGGTATATTCCATTTATTCCTAATTTGTCTGATTGCAGTAGCTTGGCCAATATCTGACAGAGAATCAAGTAAGCACGAATGTGCTGAATGAAGCTTAGTTTGGACAAACAGCAAAATGTTAACTGCTTCAGAAGACATCTGAATGATGTGCCTTTCAGACATGTATTTTGCAATTGTTTTCCTAAATCTGTTACCTTAAGCTTTAACTATTACAATGCAAAACCTTAATGCATGGAGATGGATGTTGTGTTATGAGGCTCTATGACATTACCTCTAATGGACGTTTGCTGGGTCTTTATACTGTAGCTCTACATTGCCTAAAAAGCTTTCCAAACTCCATCTAATTCTGCAAACACAATTAGATTTGATTATTTTCATGGATATTCCTCAGAAACACATGGTTTCAAACATATCATTGAGAACTCTGTTGCTGATTCTCTACTTCTGTCCAAAAGTAACCCAGAATTATTGTCTGACCAGTCAAAACGTAGCTAATGTTTGTTTGACCAGTTTTTGGAGAAGACTAAAGTCTTGCCTTTGAAACCTATGAAGGAACAGAAAGAACAATCTTTAGTTGAAATAACTATTTTAATGTTGCTGGAATAGCTCTGTATCATACAGCAAATGTGTATTACAGACCTGGAGAGAGGTTTATAATTTTAAACTATACAAATGACTTGAATATAATATTTTTCTTTGAGAAATATATTTCATCATAAAGATCGCAAAGCGATCTTTGCATAAAGTGAAGAGATTTATTGATTGCAAGATGACCAACATCACCTAAGGCAGAAGGCTAAATATATTTTTTTTTTCCTTCTGAAGTAAAATGTTATTACAAAACCAGCTGCTTTCTAGACTTATAATGTAAAACTATGGATATATTAGGAAAAAAAACACAAAACAAAAATAACAAACAACAAAACCTAACAACAAAAAACCCCAACAACAAAACACCCCACAACGAACAGAAAACAACTATGCCCTAAGCCCAGCGTAATTACATTTATAATTAGGAAACATTTTCTAGAGGTTAAACTCAGCTCTTCAATTAAGTTCTACTTTATTTTGAATATTTTATTCTAATTGGACATGGTTTTTTGCCTGATTCTTTGATACTTTTTAAATGTGAAAAATACTATAAATTCAGATATGCAGAAGTAGATAGTTTATATTCTGTAAGTGCCACTTAGAGTTGAAAAACTCAGTAAAATTAATTTTAGCTTTGGAAACACTGGAAGGTGTTAGCATTCATTATTCATAAAGTGTAGGAAAATGACACAAGAAATCCTGAATAATTGTATAGAAACAACACTTGAAAGCAGCACGTTTGGACACAAACTAACAAGAGTGCAGAATAGCCAGAAACAAACTTTGAGCATGGTCTGTTTATGCTGCTTTGTATGATGTCTTGAAGCATTATTAAAGAACCATGGAAATGGATTTCAAATAGACATTGATTAAGAAAAATGGAAAAGTAATCACTGAAATTTGAATGGATAAGATTCATCTTCCTTAACAGCCACATGGAATTGAAATGGTGTGTTTAGTTCCTTGTCTAGATTCCCTCAAGATAGTGGCAATAAATGGTGGCTTTCAAATGACAGTTTAACACTGTATCCTGCCCTAAAAATTCTGCCAAATGAGCTTTGAGATGAAGCACGTTAAGGACGTGCTGACTTCACTCTACTGACTGTAGAGGAAGACTCATCTACCAGGTGACATTATAAATGATATATTTGTATCAATAGGGTAGGATTCTTCTACTAAACTTTACAATATAAATGCCCAAATCTCAACTAGTCATCCTAGAGTCTTATTACTCATTAAGATAGAGAATCACTTCTGGAGTTCTTTCATCTAACCTATTTTAGTAGTTTACCATAGATTTAAAAAAAAAAAAAATCAGTTGTCTATGCACTAAATAGCAGGCACTCTCAGAAATGTTTCGTCTTCCTTGTCTATAAAAGAAGAGAAATGGCAAGTTAAATATAGGCATTCACACTTTTGAAAGCTAATTTTTTCCTGTTCAGTTCCTCTAAAGGCCCTCCAGCAGAAGAAATTTCATTTTGATGGAGTATGTTGTAAATTTGATATTCATCAAACAGAAATATCACTATGATTCATCTTTAAAAAAAAAACTACTCACCCACAGAGGACATATCTGAATTTATCCAATCCAACTTCTTTCTGATACAAAAGGAAAATTATCTAGGATTTGGATCTGGCAAGAGAAAAGACTGATCTCAGCTTGTTGCAGCCGGGGGTTTGGTAGTAAAGAGGCTACAACTTTCTGAAAGCGTCTCTGGCTGAGAGCTGCACGGCGAGGCCACTGCACACACACACACACAGACACAGACACACAGACACACACAGACACACACAGACACAGACACACACAGACACACACAGACACACACACACACAGACACACAGACACACACACACTCACACAGACACACACACACACAGACACACACACAGACACCCCAGAGAGTTTCCTCAGTAAGTCGACGGCACAGAGTCAGGGTTGGTCTCCGGGAGGGATTTATTCCAGCCATGCGCGTGGTGCGGGTCCAGGGAGGCAGATAAGGATGGGACCAGGAGAGGATGAGCAAAAGAGTGAAAGAGGAAGGGTTCAGGTTTTTTATATGGGGTCAGTAGGGATGGAGAGAAAACATCAGGGACCAATAGTCTGAGGGCACGGGGGTGGTACACAGGTAGGGCTAGGGAAAGGGGAGCAGAACAAGGCATCCTGGTCCCTGGCATCCTGGGAGAGACCTTTTGGTCTCCCTAACCCAGGGAGTGTGGCCAGGGCACATCCAGGGGCTGCTGTCGCTACATGCTCCCACATCAGCTCATGTTAAGATAAAGTCTTTAAGAAGCCGTTGTTTATTACAGCTGAAATTATACCAGTATCTATATAGTGTCTCTCTACATTTTCATGGGATCTTATGTAGGAAATTAGCAAATACGTTTCTTAAATATATGTGGTCAGGATTACCTAGTCAGAATTAGGAATATGGAATTCCTCAACCAGAAGACATCTAACACCAGAATACGCACAAGAAAAGATACTTTTCTGAGTGGGCCTCTACAAGAAGAATGTTTCATCAGCTTTGTCTTTCATTCAGAGCTCTAAAAACTTACAACAGCAAGTGAAAATCAGATGGCTAGATTTGTTTTCACCCTAGCCACCTTTGTCATTCACTCACAGATGTTACTGCTCAAACATACCCATGTCTGAGTTACTTGTGCAGCAGGTCTTGCACTGCTAAAGCTTTCAGTCTCTTAGGTACAAAATAGGGTTATTTCAATTAAGTATATTAAGTTAAACTTATTTCTTTTTGCCATGCTGGCTTAGAAACATTCTTCCAAAGCATCAGGCATTCTGTTCAGTTGCAACATGTATCAGAAGGACAATGTGGGAGACTTTTTGGTGGCTCTAGCTGCTTCAGCTATCCGATTTTAATCCTCTGTCATGTGTCTGCTGGAGTCTTTAGAGAGATAAAGCACTGCCAAGGATTACACAGGCTATTAGTGAAATAGATCTTAATTAAGAATATTGACTTATTGTGAACTTAGGCCTATAGCTTTTTCTCCTATTCTACCTTGAAAGTCAAAGGACAAAATATGTCTCAGGGGAAATGTTAGCTGACTTAGGCAAAACGAAAAACAAGTACTATTGTTATTCAACTTCCACATAAGGTTACTACTGGCTTCTACTCAGCACCTCATCTTAAATTGCACTAAATTACTAGATGAATTACAAGATCTTAAGTAACTTCCCTGAATAGATTTTCTAAGTTAGGAAATCATTCCTATAAGCTAAACATATTTAACGTTTATATTAAAATTGGTGAAATTGAAGCTCCACAGAATGTCAGATTCACTGTTCCATACACTGTCCTACTACAAGAAGCTTCTAATCTATATATCAGATTCAGGATGAGAAAAAGCTAAAAGTGATGAGAGCTGGCAAGAAAAAATGTGGCAAACTTACTTCTTTCCAAGTTCATATTCCAAAGCCTGTCTTACAGATTACCCAGTTGAATAAATTCAATATTATATAATTAAATATCCACTGACCATCCAATAACTTCATGATAGCTGAGGAAAATTATGTAAAGACTATATACCATTTCTTCTCTACCCAACCCAGATATACTTAATTCTTAAAAAACCCCTACTCTTATTTCTAGAGAGGCATCGTTTCTGTAAAAATTCTTCTGCAGAAACTGTATCCAAAATGCATTTATGTGAGGAACTTTTGGCATAGAAAAAATGTCTGATTTGGTGTTATGGAATTATGAATATATCTAATACAACATAAACCAATACAGGGAAACAACCCTTTGATACCCTTTATGTATAATAAACACTGTTGCATGAAGAAAAAGGAGGAAATTTTTGTATAGAATACAATATTACCTGCTGTTATTCAGTTTGCCACAGAGACTGGAAATTTTATCAGGAAACATGCGGTCAAAGACTATGTTCTTTATTTGTTAAGATGATTAAAACTAGGAAAGGGTTGTGTAAGATGAATTGGTAATAGCCTGTTGTGTTCATAGTATTAGAAACATGATTTCCAATAGCCATACTTGAATGATCATGGTTTCTGATTCTAATGAATTTACAGTTCACTGAGGAAATGTGAGCGAAGTTAGATAAGAAATTGCAATGGTTTTATTTTACCAATATTTCTCCAGGACTTTTAAAAATTTGAAATATAGTTGAGACAGGTCACTATGGACTTTTTAATGTGACTTTTGAATATTGAAAAATAACATTGTGATGTTTCTCCATAACACAGTTAACTTTGCCTGTTGGGTAGAACTACTTCAGTAAAAATTCATATTTGCTATTGCACAGTTTTGTAAGCACATCCTGACAGCCATGTTACAGTCACAGATGAGTACAGTTTGCTTGCTTTTAATTTGAGCAATATAGAATTTATCTTCATATGTCCTGTCCTGAAGGGTTATCAGTTCTTTTATGCATACCACAACAGTTCTGCTATGTTAATTTTCTCTTTATCAGATTTATCCTCCAGTGCAATCGTCTCTAATCAGCCATGTGAACCCACACATGAAGGTAGCTGTATGGATGACTAAGGACACAAAGCATACCCATCACATAACTAGAGCCAAAGGCAAGAGTTTCTGAGAGCATTGCACAAAGGGAAAATTGTAAGAGCTTCTGCTTCTCCCACTGCGCTACGGGATTAGGCTGCTTTGTACCAGAGAGGGGACCAGGTCACCTATTAGTCTTTGCACAGCCTCATTAATGGCACAGTGCAGCTCTGAGAAACCCAATTTTGACCCTTGTTTGGTGAGCAGCATTGGGCTCAAAATCCATAGACTGGTGTCTTCCATGAACAAGCATTCATAAACAAACATAATAGTCCATTTTGTCTATTTGTTTCATACTAAGGGTGAAATACGACTAGAAGGAAACGTAGCAAGAGAGAAAATTGACTCAGAACAAGAGACAATGATTTGTCTAGGCCTAAGGTATTTGTCAGATATTTTCATACACAGACAGCTGAATTGCTTCTGATGGACTGAGGTAGTACAGAAGAAATGCTATAAACAGGAGATGAGTGATTTTCTCCCTAAGACACACCTTCAAGCCATGTTCAATTACCCTTGCACATGTAGCTACAAGAAGCAGGAAACATGTCATTGCATTACATCATCTGTCATATCTGTAGTTTATAGTGTTGGTTTCCAGACATCCAGACTCTCATTTATAGTTCTATGGAGTAAGCCAAAAGCATCCAGACTTGTTTTTTTGGAGCCCTAACAGTATGAAAATTATCCTTCTCAATGAACCAGAACAAACCCAACTCATCAAACATAATTTTGATAATGAACATCACCATTTTACATTCAAAGAGTCCCAAAATGGTGGCAATTTATTAATGTCAGATTAAAGGGCTCAATTCATTACTCCCTTTCAGTAAAGAGGCAGTTAATGAGTGATGCATGCACATGGACAAGCTTCTAATTAGAGCCTCTCTATGTGTTGAAAGCTTGGTGCTGGGATACTGAGTGGCTGCCAGCAGACTATTGACTTTTTTCCCTCTTTGCTGAACATGCCTATTTATACAGCTTATTGCTAATGAGATGCTAATTGAGTCTGCCATATCTAAATAAAAAACCCTTGAGTTTATTGCTGAATCTGCTAAATGGAGCTCCATTTCAGAATATTCTCCCCTGATTCATTTTCCTCTGCACTCTCTGTGCTTGATTGAAAAATAATTTTGAACAGTAGGAACAGGATGTCAATTAAAAAACCCAAAACAAACAACACCACATTATTTCTAATATTAGTTTAGAAGAGAACCTAGTAAATTTATGCCTGGGTATTTACATTTAGTTTTACTTAAAACAATGCCAAAATGCACTCAAATATGTGGTGAATACTGTGCAAAAATGTATAAATGCAAGTTTCAATGCCCTGGAGATGTTCCAATATAATCATTTTGCATGGAATGCAAGCAGCCTAAATGATCATCACAAAAACAAGAAAGCACATTAAGAAAAGTAGAATGAAGGCAAGGATTAGAGCAGTTAAATCATTTGGTTAGCTAGTTAAGGTTTGCACAGGAATGAAAGCAAATTAACATGAAGATAAAGCATAGTTTTTATGATCTTTAGCTTATTATTCAGCGGGCACTAAATTCAATTGAGTGCATTCTACACTCTTTTTTATGTATAAAGTTTTATATTTTTAGGATAAAGTCTTGAAACATTTTTAGCAATGATTTTGGAAAAAGCTTCTATAAAAATATTTGATGTTTTTCAGGTATCATGTAGTGGCTGAAAAATTAATGAACAATGCCTCTGGGATAAAATCCTTTCTAGGCATGCCATCTAAAACAAGACTGCAAAACCCTTCATTGCATCGTTCATCATATTTTTTTTGTAGTGACAGCAGTTCACTGTGATTTGTCTCGTGATTTTGTTTGAATGTTTCTCCATGGTTTGTGAATTCTCCTAGGCAATGTGAGTAAAGGCTAATCACAAAGACTTGGCAAGGAGCATAGGACAATGACAGGTGAAAAGACTATCGTGACCTAACAAGGAGAACACTGGATAAGCTCCTCCAAAAAGAAACATTGGAAGAGAATAATCAGATCAGTGCCCCTGCTGTGAAAGACACTAGGACACATCAAAAAGATATTGTCTCTGGAAAGCCATCAAATCTAAAGGAGATATTGCCTAAACAGTTTTAGGAATTATCTTGGAGTACAGTGGGAAAAGAACAGGCAGATTATGTAAAACTTAGGAGCTGTCTTAAGGGAACTGGTGGAACATGTGAAATGTTTAGGGGAAGGACCAAAAAGGGGAAAGAGATTGGTCAGTATACTCATTTGGAAAGCTCTGCACCTGTTCACTGCAGTCTATTCTAACTTTTTTATTAAATGCTTTTTCTGTCTTGGGATTGGCTGTATTTCCTATCCAAGGCTCTGTGTACATGCTAGAGAACTCACAGCCAAATAGGCTGAGTCCTAGGATAAGAGTTCTATTTAACAAGCTCCTGGACTGGAAAGTTGATTCATGAGGGGACCAGCTCTGGATGACAGCAGGTAGGAGAGACCAGGGTCTGGGAGCCAGCAACTGACTCAACCATATAAGCCTCACTATGGGGAAAAGTCTATGTGTGCATGTATGTGTATATATGTATATGTGATACACATATATATGTGTGTGTGTCTGTCTGTGTGTGTGTGTGTGTGTGTGTCTGTGCAGGGTCGCATATTCCACTAGCAAGCTTTAACCCTGCTCTGAAAGAGGGAAGGAACAGGATCAAGCCACTGGTGTCCATTGTGTTTCTGTGTATGTGGCAGCACAGGCATGGCTCTGTGTGCTGTTAGTAGTGTGTGTGGCTATGGAGGGGCTATGCTCATCCTCACTGCTGGCTGGAGCTGAGAGCATGAAAATGCTGCATCTCTGAAACTATGAGGCTGTGAGAAGAGAAAAGAGCCTGGGCCTAAATTTATCTGTCTCAAAATATTCTACTAGAAATCTCAGTCTCCAAGCCAGATAAGCTAGAGAGCCTCCATCATTGGAGATGTTTAGATTAGAGAAATAATCTGTCAAGAATGGTATAGATGCAATTGATCTTACTTGGGGCAGACTGGACAAGCTAAATGAGGTCACTTCCAGCCCTATGATCTCATTAATCTCCATCATTTGGACCATTATTCACAGTCTTGGAAATAAAAACAGCCATTGACAGAGCTGGGCTTGCTCTGTCTGAAAACAAGGAGACTAAGGGGTGAGCATGTCCTGGAGGAGACTCAAAAGATGAGCTTCAGTTACCTGAAAGGCAGTTACAGACCAGAGTGTCACTCTTGTCAGCAAATAAATGATGACAAGAATAAAGAGAATGAGAAAAAACTGTGGATGGGATGGTTCAGATTAAACATTTAGGAAAATATTTAGCATTAGAAAAGCAATGCAGCACTGCAGCAGGATTGCCAGAGAAATTGAAGAAAACTTTCATCTTTTGAGTGGTATTTAAAGCTCAGTAGGATAAATTTGCAGGTGCCCTGATGTATTACTGTCGATGGTCCTGCTTCAAGTGGGAGCTGAACTGTATGACCTGCAGCAATCCCTTAGAACCAGCAGTTCTATGATTTCGTGACCTCTGTGACAGCTGCTTTGAATGACACTGTTTGGGCAGGTCATGTTCCAGCAGTTTGTTAGCAGGATGGATGCAGCCTGTTGTGATTTAGCTGGGTAACTGTATGAGCCTGACTGGAGTTTTAGTTCTTCTGTGTGATCAGTGCTGCACTTTTCTGTTTCATCTTGAAGAAAACCTCTTTCACAGCACTAAAAAATGGCATGATACTACCTCACAGCTATTATATCTGAATCAGCAAAGTTGAGTTTTCCTTAGGATACTATCATCAAAGGGAACAGCAGTGGACTATCCATGCCTTGTAACAAACGATCAACTTAATATTTCATATTGAAATTAAGCTTTTCATAGGACTTCTAACAAATGTGTTTGTGCAAAGGAAGTCTGTGGCAGTTCAAAGTAGTTTAATGTAAGGAAAAAATGCCAGTTAAGAGTCTTCGGGTATTAAAATTAAATTTAAAAAATATTTTTTTTATAAATCACCTTCCTCCACTGCTTACGGGCTTCATCAGGTAGCATGCAGATATGTATAATGAAACAAGCTCCCTTTACAGACAATAGAGAGACATAAGCACTGTCAGGGACTCATTTACTCACCCTAAAGTTAATATTTAAAAAGAGAGAAAGGAATTGTATCCATTATTTTCGTTTTCCATAAAGGGTCACTAAGGCAAGTAGCTTAGATGCATTTGTTCGTATTGTAGGTGTCTCTATGCATAGATGCAAGATGAAGTAGAAGCCTTTGAAGCATTACAAGGCAGACAAAAGTAGCATAGTGTGTGCAATAAAAAGAAACTTATGATGGGCTTCAGAATCCTGACCTCTTAAGAGCTGAGCTAGTGAAAAAACCTTCCTGGCAATTTTCCCCACTCCTTCATAGCTAAGAGGTACTACACAAGTTCCATGGAGGATTTTTGTTACTCACTGGTGCTCCAGAGTTTCCTAATCCGTGACGCATGAAGCTTTCTTTAGCTGATGATGAGAGTTAAAAATGGGATTTCCCCAGACATTTTTTTTTCTGGTCTGGGGGTATTTTTGGACAGCAAAATGGTGCAAATTTCATATCCATTTTACCAGGCCATATAACTACTTGAAACAGAAAGAAAGCTTAGTCTGATTTCCAAAGAGCTGCCTATTGAAACGAGATGACTATTTAGGGAGGATACCAAGTAAATAAGTGTTCCACAGCTTCCATAGCAGCTCTGTACAGCATCCCAAATGAGCCTTTTAGTGCCTTTCACATAACACTTTCCCTCCACCTCCACCACCATCACAAGCCCCTCAGTCAAAATGAGGAAAGGGTTGCTAGCTTGCAGATTTGGATAATGGTAGGTGCAGTGAAACTGAATCTCTTCTAAACATGTCTAGAAGCTGAAGCTTAGTCGTATAGAGAATTTTTATGCCAAAAGCTTAAACTTGTCCTGAAACTGTTTCAATGTGTCTTTGTTTATGTAACAGTCTGGCACATACTTTGAACTAGTCATCTGCTCTGAATAAAAAGAGACAGATGGCAATTCGTCACACCTATCTTAGACATATACATTTGAACAAGATGAAAAACCTTCTGGAAATGCTTAACTCTTCACTGGATCTAATTCCTATTTATGTTCTTAATTCTAACTTTGGAATTTTTCATTGAAATTGTGCCTGATACAATGGCATATCTATACTATAAAATACAACATGTTTTAAGATGGTATGCCTTCCTGTAGTGGATAGATCATATAATGTAGTGTTCTTCCATGGAAAAAAAGTGCTTCAGGACACAAAATACATAAACTGTAAAAGTTATTCATTCAAAGATAATAATACTACTTCTTGATGTATGATACTACATTTGTATAATTCATCATTTCTCCGTGATGTGAATACTTGTCAGCTGGACCATATGTTAGGGAACTTTGCTTCACGGCTCCCCGTGCTTCTGAATCTTACAGAAGTCCATAAATTGTTTTATTTAAAGATATAGAGTTCACTTGCCACAGGTGTCACTGAAAATAATGAGGATTTAGGTTCTCAAGTATTTCAATTTCCTTTGAAAAAGTTGTTTTATAGTGGAGTCATCTGACTGCATATAATATCTGCTGTGTCTAATATCGTCACACGTTACCTCTGGAAGTAATGAGATACACCTTTGGAACTAAGGCGGACAGGATCCACAAGAAGTGAGATAAATTGCCCCAAAAGTTACACCCAGACATCTAAATTTAGCTGAAATAAAACCCACCCTCATAGCTTTAGCAGAAGTAGCCAAATACGTTTTAAATTTAAAATGGCAGAAATAAGATCAAAAGATAGTAACAAATCCTGTGTTGAACTATTTCTTGTACATGCCTTCCTATCTGTATTTGAACAGGGGAAAGACTTCTAATTGACTATAAGGCATAGTATGATGTCATTTCCAGAATGGTAGCACAGTAAAAAAGGCAAGATGAATCATGTCACCTGACATATGCATTATAAAAGATATCTCCAGTTTGAAAGTAGTAATGTAGCTGTGGAAGGTGCTGATGAGAACTCCTCTGAATTGCTATACATTCTTCATAATTTGTTATCAAAAACAATGTGTCTGCACTGAAAGAGGAAGAAAAAGGGATTATCAGGATGATCACCAGAACAAATAGCTGTGTGTGAGAGGACAAAGAAAACACATGAAGGTGGAAGTGAATGTTAATGCCCACACCAGGAAGATTTCTCTTAGCAATGCACAGCATCTCTGCATGACACCACATGCTGAAAGCGCCAAAGTACTACTAAACCCCTCAGCTTCCACCAGCACTTCTGTCTCAGGGATTGCCACAGCACATATGAGCAACATCTCACATTCTAGTTGTCTTGCAGTGCACATTTTGAACCAAAATGCACTGCAGTGGTTACAACTTCTGTTACCTCCTCCTCTGGGAGGCTTCTCAGCCTGGTCATGTAAATGGGTGTCACGTTTAGACCAGGATGAATAAACTATCCTTCTTCTTTGCTTGGATGCCTGGGGAGGGGAAAAAGAGTGAATCACTGTAAAGGTCCTGATGACTTAGTCTGAAAGTAGCTACTCATCTATGCATCCTTGGCTACAATGAGAGGAAATACATTTCAGTTCATTTACCCCAAATTTGATGCTTCAAATTACAAAAAAAGCAAACAAACAAACCAACACCAAAAAACCACACCACCAGAAACCAACAAAGAAAGCTTTTCTATGGACTATGACAAAGCTGAGAGATTTAAAGGGTAATACTGCAATCTTAAATGTTGCAAATATAATAAATATGATAGTTAAAAAATAGCTTTGGAAAGGAGCTGGATCCATTAGGCAGTCAGCCTTAAAAGAGACTTCTAATGGATAAGTTTATCAGCTTGTGCTGTTATCTAAGTCTCCCTCTTCTTTCTACTGGGAATACCTGCAAACACTCAGATAATGCATGAGGAATCTAGCTAATTTTTATCTCCTGAATACACACTACTTCTTAGGAGTAAGCACTTCATATAATAGGCAATGCATATATAGGGTATGTGTGCATGTAAATGTATATATATATATATATATTTTAAAATGCATTCTTCATACCTCTTTGTATGTTTTTAGGCACAGTCAGAAAACATATAATAGCTAATCCAGTGTAATTTCATATTATTTAATCAGTGTATTTATATTCCTAACTTTTTATTCACATTGTTTTTCATAGCTACTGGCTCCACATCTGTTTGCCAGTATGATGTCCTGTATTAAAACACATCTGGAGATTTTTCCAAAAAGAAGTTCTGCACAAAACTACTCTCCTGATAGTTTATGATATAAATGTGAATTATCTTGAAACGCAGTACCATAATTTGCAGTATACAATTACATTTAGAAGAACTAAATACTAGCACTATTACAGTCAATGCTACGTTGCATTTACTTCGTTCTTTTTAGGGTGGTTTCTTGCATATTTGATGTTAGTTCCAAGGAATTAAACATTCCTCTGTTTTTCTTTTTAAAAAGTATTCATTATGTAAAAGTTTAATTATCTGGGTGCTCATTTTGATAATCCTGTAGTGGAACTTTAATTGCAGAGGATGAATAGGTCACGTTATATGAAAATAAGGCCCATTCTAAGATCAGTCTTCTTCTTACATGAAACGTGATATTCTGAAAACACACATTATTGTCATAAAGTCTGAAAAGTTAGTGTGATATTTAAAAAGATTATTTCAACTTAGTAACTATATTGGTATTTGACTGCAAAGCGAAAAGATTTTTACAACACATTCAAAGGGATACTCACATCATCCATTTTATGCAGCTGTAGGCTTCTAACTCATAGGTGGTTCAGAACAGCAGGTTTTATGCCTCAAGTACTTACAGTAGAATATAGGATTTTTCAGACTTATATGTTCACAGAACGATGTTTTCAGATTAAAATTTCTGCTGGAATCAATGAAAAACGAGTTATGAAAAACAAAATAGTATTTTACTTAACAGTTGACAATAAATATTTACATCAGTCACACTTGTAGTTATTTATGTTGTAGGGACTGCACTAATCTGTGGATTGCTTCAGAATATCTTTTGTCTTCACCCCAGACTAACCGCATCTTTTAGTTTGCTTTTTATTGGTTACGTAATTGCATAAAATATTTCTGTTTTCAGTTCATGTCTGTACTTTATTAAGTTCTGGATGGCATTTTAGAAACTCTTAAAAAACATTAATAACTTTAAATATACTGAAATTATCTTGACTACAGAAATTTACCTAAAAGGAGTTTAGTTCATAGTAAAACCATGAAAAGATGGTCTTCAGTCATTGATTGGCGCAAACAGGAAGACAAAGCTAATTAAATACCCAGGCTGTAAAATGAAGTTTAACAATTATTTAGTAAAGCATATAAAAAAATCAGAATACTATGAAATTTGACAAGTAAAACTCTCCAAATGACTTACATTTGCAATTTGATCAGCAAATTCTAAACACACATAAATATACCAGTGATCCAGAGTATATTTTTATGTCCAAAATTAATTTGTAGAAAATGAAAGTCATCAGCATTTAAAACATGATCTCTGACAGAAAATTAAAAAAAGAAAATCAAAGCAAACCCAACTATTACATTCGGTTTCATATAATGGAGTTGACATCTTTATTTGCACATCATAGCACCCATTCTTTCACTGTTCTCAGACTCTATAAACTGTTTTATGTAGCCCATCAGTCAGTCTGACTGATGTTTTGTTTTTTCACACCACAGGTATATGTGGCCAGCAAAAGCACAACTATCTGTAGACCTGGAGAGCTCAAACATATTTAGTACAATGGACAATTCACATGGAGGTCAAATAAAGGGCATTTAAAGTAATACAGAATATTCATCTGCAAATTGCATTTGCATATTTGTAGGCTTTAAGAGTGAATTTTTCTCATTTTAATAACTAATTTTTTCAACAGTGTCTGTATTTCTGAAAGATTGTCAACTTTCTAACAGCATGAGCTAGTCTGTTAAAAGTTGTAAGGTCTCCCCACAGTCCTTGTAAATATATCCAGCCTTTTTTATACAACTCCAGCTGGTATGAATTGGACCACCCCGAATTAAAGCAAAAAAAAAAAGTTATCTTATTTATAATCTAGGTATTCCAGCCTTTTTTGTGACCTGTTGTACAGGTGAAGAAAGTTACCTCATTAGGTAAATAATTACAATTCTGCCTCTGAAGTTAATTTCCCAGGGAAAAAAAGTCTTAATAGCTCTTGAGGATGGTGGTCATATTTTTGTATATTTATTAAAGCAACAGTAAGACATTTGAAAATAGAAATAACAAATTTCTTTCTTTGTTTTGTATGGCCATAGCACCGAGAAGTCAGAGTGATTCTTTGGGCAGGGCCCATTTTTGCCAGCTTTTTGCAAACATAAAGTATATATGTACAAATTAAAGTTGGACTTTAATAAGCTTGCAAAATGCGCTTGGTTCTGGAATTTATAGAGTATTTGAACAATGTTTTTCATACTGACACTTTCTAAATTTTGCCATTATTATGATCATAAGTTTAAAAAGTTTTTTCTTTTTTGTAGAGAAATAAATAACCTTAATGGATGATTCACCTACTTTTTGCTTTATAACCCTGGTAATAAAAGTTGTTGTCTTTTCTAGGTCATTTGGCTTAGAAAAGACTGTTTAGGTCCAAAAGAGATGGATTATCATTGTAAATCTTAATCACTACACACTCTTTGTATGATTTGTAAGGAAAGTTCGGTATCTCACAAAGTGAGAAGACACCAAAACTGGAAAGTGGAAGCTGCCATTGAAAGAACAAATGTAAATCACACTTCCTGGGGGAAAATTAGATGTTTTCTTTCACTTGAGGATTCTAATCTTTAAATTGTTTTGGTTTAGAATACTTGAACTGGGTTAGTAAAAACATGGGGAGACTTAAGGGGGCTTCCAACATTATAAGTAGCACCTCTCCCTGTAGAGCTCAGTGTCCTGCATTCTGTTCCCTGCTCCTGCTCATATTAGTAACCGTCATTCATCCTCTACTTCACCCTTGACCAGTGAGATATAATTTATTAAGGGCTATAGCTTTTCCAGTCCTTTTGGTTTTAATGTATTCTAACAGTATAGAGTAATCCAGTCTCTGATGAACTCAAAATAAAATGCCCAATAAAAACTGCAATGAACAAGAATCCTAACAAATACAGAATATGTTATATTGAAAACATATTAATATTGAGAAAAAAGATGCTTACAGTTCCCAAATTTAAAGTAATACACTGATAAAGCCACACTGGCTGGAAATACAAACTATAATCTCAGCCCAGATAAATTAAAATAGGTGTTGGAAGCTCTATTTCCCCAAAGTTAAATCCCTCACCAATGAGCTATTTCTGTGTTTTAATGAGGTTTAAATGATATCTGTGCTCTGAGAACTGCTGGTCCACAGGTAGTATCAGCTTTCTGATGCTGAGCACATTGGTGCTTTTAGGATTCTACCTAGAAGCATAAATTCAGGCTACATCTATTCTAGTAAATTGCAGAGTGTCCGGGACCATTCGAAGCCCCGTGATTCAATCACCTAAAGTGTTCAGTTTCTAGTGTCATCCCTAATAAAGCTATGGCTTGGGCTGATTCCTACTTCTGATAACCATTCTTCATAAGTTATCCTCTTTCAGGGTCTGAGAGACTTTAATAGCATGGATTTAGGCCATTAAGCACCTAAGTCCAACTATAGGCACCAGCAATTGACTTGTGTATACTGTACACTGTAATTTAATGGTTAATGCTGCAGCTCAGGTGACTGGGGAGCTTTAGAAAACAAAATTAAAATAATTATGGAATTAAGCAGCTTCATAAATAGGTTAGAGTTTGAGGAAATAACACGTCATCTAAGTCTCATTTTCTTCAGGGAGACTCCTGAAATTAGGATAATAATCTCAAGTATTAGTTTTTTTCTCCACTGCAATAAGAAGCTACATTTTCAAGGTTAAACATAGAAGTCTCCCTTTACTAAATGGAATGAATTTGTGATCTTCTATTTCACTTCAAGACCATTTCCAACATTAAGCAACCTGTTAACCTTCCTCTTATGTGGATTACAAGTCTGAAAAGATTGATCTAATCTTGAAAAATGTTTCCATTCATGGCTTCTCACTGAGCATTATGAGTAGATTTTTTTTGCATTTTTCTGCAGGATATTATGTCATCATTCAATCTACAGCTTTAAGGATATTTTCAGTTGTCTTTGTTTCTTTTTAGCCATATATTTTTTATGTTTCTAGCACGCTTCTTCTACCACCTCAGGAAGTCAGGTTGTAATTTTACTACCATCTTTTAAGTGCTATCATGAAGCACTTAATATGCTGTTATAAATAAAAAGAGCCCACATATGTAGCAAAATTAGTGCATCACACTGACATTCTGTTTAAGACATAAAACTCATAATCCAGCATTTCCTTCTGTGACAAAAATCACTTGCAAGCAAATATTACCACAAGACACAGAGGATCCCCAGGACCTGGAAGTTCTGTGCTTATAGCTGCTGTTTCAGTGTTCTTGAACTCCTCTGTCATAAGAAATACACGGTTTCAGATTTTATTTTTATTATTTTGTAGCTATCCTTTGTATTATCATTTTTAGTTTTCCTTGTCATTGGGCACAGGATATAGTTTAAAAATACTGAAAACATTTACAGTTTTGTTCATTTGTTAATTTTGTGAGGGTTTCTTATTTCAGGAATTTCATATTTCACATTATAAACAACAAAGTAGGCATGAATTTGATCTTAAATTTTGTGCTAAGTGTGGGCTGTTTTACTTTACAAAGAATAAGAGTTTTGAAGAAAAAATTAAACCCCATGAACCTTGCTTGGAATATTTTCTAATTATTGAAAAATAAAAATGTTTGGGTGAGAGTTGGAGGTTTTTTTATACATATATTTGACACAGAAAAACATTATTTGGAAAAGCGTTGTTCATAACCTAATTCTAATAAAGACTTTCTTCATCACACTGAAAAAGTTTGTGTTTAATTCCTTTTTAAAATTTGTCCTGAGCTGCTGAGATGGTTTATGTGCTGATCAGACCTTGTTATTAAAAAGGATGAAGGCTGAAAAAAACATCAGGGGTTAATTACACAAACTTAAATTACAGATTCCTTAGCCATGAAAAATGTAAAAAACTCATAGAAAATAAGAAAGGACATAAATATCTTTCCCTCCATAAAAAAACCCCAAAAACCTCACATGAATTATAGTTCATTTCTGTACTGTTGAACTTCCATTTAAAATTACAGCTCAAATCTCTTCCATACATCACCTCCACTTTCACAAAGGTATGAGAGGGATAGGAAAACAAGGTGTATTAGTGGAAGGAAAAATCAGCCATGGCCTATAAAACACACACCTGGAAAGAAGCTTCCCCTCTTTCCAAATGCCAATTTAGGTATATCATTGATCATTTTTCCTGAATTAATGTTTCCTACTTCTTGTTGACCCAGTACTGGCTTTCAGCTTAAAAAACCCCAAACCTGCTTTTCCCTTTCTATCACATGTCTCACTTCAGATGCACATACATGTATAAAGAACAGACCTAGAATAATGAAAACACAAACAACATACCACAGCTGTCACAAGGCCCTCTGGCAGCAGTAAGGCATTCTTACAATCAATAATTTTATATTTGTCTTTTGCAAAAAATATAATAATTTTTATTTTAAAAATTCTTCCCGAAGCATATATAATCACTGTGTATATATATAAAAAAACCAACTGGTTTTCATTATCTCAACGATGCACAGATCGTATAAATTTCCAAAGAGGTTCCTATAAAAAACATGACAAGTAAAGGATTTCTGATTAATGTGCTTTTAAAAAGATTTGTGTGTGGGGGTGTGTGTGTGTGTGGGTGTGCGTGTGTATGTACACATATATAAAGGTAAATATGCATATGTGTATATATATACGTAAAATTGATTATCAGGTTTTTTTACGTTGTTTATGACAATCATTTTCTCTGGTTGTCATATCCAGTTGGAGTTCTGTAAGAAGTTTACTCTCTTCTGTGTTATCCTATTACATGCTAATGTAAGTTATGAAATGCTATTTTTTCTTTAAAAATTGTTTTCCTAAGTTTCACTCTACTTTAAGAGATGGAAATCACAACTAATTTTCACTTCTATTAAATAAAAGAGACCTGAAGAGATTAGGCAGCCACTCTGAGGCATGAAAACAGACTGACAGTGTTTTCTGAGAAAATCTTGGCCTGTGATTAATGATCCCCTTGCACACAAATACTTGTTTTGTTCAGATACATGATATATCTAAAGTTTAATATTGAATTACAAAAAATAGTGTTTACTTCCGGGAGACCTTTGGGAACAATAGCAACCTTCAAAACTATCCCTGAATGATTTTGTTGTCATCTATAATAACTATTATTACTGGTTTATTTGTCAAGTTAATGCAAATTGCTGTAAATATTCTTTCAGTCTTATGCGCCTGAACTCATTTCTTGCAACAGTGCTTTTGATAGTAGCATTTTATACTTAGTTTTTTATCTCATAATGCAATGGTAAGATAGGAGTAAATTATTCAAAACTTCTGAGGTCATCTTCTGTCTTCAACCTAAACCTGAAAGAGAAAGACAAATACCTCAGAAAATAAATCTCCCTGAACATTCTTTGTTGTTCCTTGGTAAACATAACTTTGTGTAGAGTATCTACCTCAGATAAGTGACAGTAGGCAAGGACAAGGCACCTTCAGAAAGAGAATACACAAACCTTTTATCTACAGATGGAAAGTATGTTATACCCCCATACCATCAACAACTACAGTGTAGTGTAGACACAGAAAATGAGTTCTTAGGAAGATTTTATTTCTTGTAATCTCCAGATTTATTATATAGAAACCAGTATTTCCTGAATTCTTTTCTTATGGTTCAGTTAGAACACAGATGGTTGTATAACTTTGACAATAAATGCAAAAGTTTAATTTTCCTGCAGCTGGAGTTCTTGGCCTTGAAAATGACGAAAAATACCAGTTTCCATCTAGAATTTGCATTACACAAGGTATGTATTTAAAAGTATAGCTATTATGAGAACAACCCTGATGTCCTTCTGCATGTGTAGAGCTAAAGGAAACTGAACTTTGGGCAATAGAAATGAAGGGGGAATGACTTTCCTAGATTACATGAATAAAATTCTTGTATTATGTCGCTCTCTAATGTATTTTAAGAAATTTAAGTTTAATTTTGTACGTGGAAAAGAAACCTTATCTGTGAGAACATTTTGGCTTCAAGCAGAGAAAAAGAAACACTTTTATAAGGCATACTTGAAGGAAGAGTCTGCTTATCACTTAGTGAGGCTAAAAGTGCTCTACTTCTTCTGGCAATAGTTTTCATCCTGATATCCAGGATGGCTTTTAACAAAAAGAGCAGTCAGTGAATTAATCTGTAAAATCTATGCCATCTTTAGCAAGATGATTATGAATGACTTTTAGCTGTTGTAGAATTATATTTGGGGATATACAGTCTGAATGCTACAGTTTCCAGCAGGCTGAAATAGGTGGGAACACCATTTTGAGATATCTGTTCAAGCGTTGAAATTTATTTCTTTGCAAACATAAAACTGTACCTTTAGAAATAATGAAATACGCCCTAAACAAATCAACAGATGCTCAGAATGGCCCAGAGCATTCCCTTGAGCATTCATCTGAGGTACAGAAAAATCAGAATCAAGGTTCAGTTTTGCACGGTGTTTTGCCTCTGTCCTTGAAAAGCTCCTATCAGTGGTCTGGACACCCCAAGTTACAGTATTTCTGTTTCATCTCAGCTGCTTCCCAATAGTGACATTCCTTTGGCTGTTCTGGAACTTCATTATTCATTATCCTGGGTTTTAAACTATGACATATGAAGACCTCGTTTTAATCCTTTAACTGAATCAGTCATGAAAAATTTCAGGAAAACAGTGTTTTTAAGTGAGTTAAACACTGAATGAATAATCAAGTTAGGATGGTTTTTCTGTTTTTTCTAGTCAGAACTTGCAAACAGAAAAAAACCCCCAAATCTCTGAAACAATTGATAACACAAGATTGATTTTAAAACTAGTATTTTTCAAGAACTGAATGTCCTTTCTCTTTTAAAAGTTTCTCAGTTAGTTCTCATAAATATGAGAGAGAGAGATTGAGTCAGAAGATGGTAGTGCTTGTCAACAGGGAAAAAAGAAAAAAGAAAAAAAAAAGAAAAAAGAAAAAAGGAAAA